>CAEFZX010030526.1:0-82761 GCA_903066825.1 Alfaro cultratus | reverse complement strand
AGCAAGTACTTTTACTTTTAATACTTAAGTATTTTTAAAAGCCAGTACTTTTTGACTTTTACTCAAGTAAAAATGATAATGTGGTACTTTTACTTTTACTAGAGTACATTTTTGTCTGTGTATTTGTACTTTTACTTAAGTACATTTTTTGAGTACTTTATACAACACTGTTCATTTCAAATTTCAAAATATTATTAAAACTAGTACAATGAGTGATTTATTCATTTAATCATAAATGTGTTAGCTCAGAGGCTGTAGACAACAAAATGAGTCACCCAACTGCTGCAGGCTATTATGCTGCATTCCAGTAGCCACTCTAATAAAACTATAATAAATTCCAACCCTGCTCAAAGAGGGTCGGCATATTACAATATCTCTCAACCTCCTGGGTAAAGTGTTATGGGCTATGTTCAATGACATTCAAGCTCACAGTCTGTCATATGATTGAGAGGCTAATCGCTTTGTAAACAAACATCTCCAAATGTGTTGTAATAGGGGCTTAGCTCTGTACTGAGGTAAGAATGTGATGACAGTGAAACAATTGGCTTCAATCACAAAGCTCTGATTTTAAATCTCTGCAGATGGGCAGGAATCCCTTTGTTTCTACATGGTGATGAGTGATTTAAAAGGATTAATTGGGGCCAGTGTGCTGTTGTTGGTGGCAGTTTAGCAAATTTAAATGCTTAAAGACCTGTAATGGCGACATAAATATCAATTATGTTTGTTAAGCAAACACAAAGAATGCTGTATGTCTATGGTCCGCACACTGTGGTGCTTGGGCTAGCTTTAAAGTGTATTCAAAATATGCTTTATTTTTGTTTTTACATCTGTATTAAAAGACAATGAAGCTGAACAAGCTTTTGTTGTTGTTAAATAGTTAGAATACTCACTTTTCAAATAGTTGAAAATCAAGTAATTTTGTATTAAGTGAGAAGCTTGAGGAAAGATCGCATGTCATTCGCATCAATGACTAAGAGCCTCTGAATTTGGTGCACCTGTTATAGCACATGTCATTTTAGTTTGCTGATATTTTAGCCCATTCATTGTGTTTAGAATAAAACAATAAAAGTTGCTGTACATTTTGGAGTAGTTGAAACTGTAGCCCCAAATATAAAAAAACGTTTTTGAAATCTATAATGTAGTCACCAACCAAGTGACTAGAGCCAAAATGTCTGATGGGAATGACTTGCTTAAAGGGATACAAAATTACTTGGACTTTATTTGAGAAGCATTTATTTCATATATCAAAAACAATCTATCAAAAATACTGCCGGTTGTTTAATCTTTATAAATTTAAATATTGTTGCATGGATGTCGCCATGTTGTTCACGCTGCATTGCATCCTGTGTAGATGACATATGCTAGCTTCTTCAAGAAAGAACTCAAATTTTTGTGCAATGAGTAACAATCAGCCCTTCAGTTTGAACCAAAGCCTGTTGAAATAGAACGCAATACAGAAATCACAAAGGGAAATTAAAATGAGGAGGACTAAACGTATGATGAGGACATATTTGGCAGAAAAAATCTGGTATTGTTGTTGTTGCTTGAAATTGCTAACTGGAAAGGAGAGCATATACCACAAAGAGCTCTGGTTTCTAACTCAACCTGATTACAGTAGCATCAAAATCAAAACGTTTTCTTGAATATATTAGAATGGTGTGTTACAAAGACATAAAGATGACTTATTGTCACTTTAAACATCCATTCATTATCTTTCAATTAGTTTTGATTTCGTGTTAGCGCATGCCAATGGTTTTAGCGATAGCTACTAGAGTAAACAATAGCTCACTATCTGTTCACATTTGTTTTAGATATTTTGTGTCTAACAACACATGAAAACTTTGAGGATGTTTGCCTCAATCCAGACATTCTTTGGGCTGCCCTCATCCTCCCCTGATGTCCTGTGTCTAGTTTATAGGCTCAAGTCCACTATGACCTACATGGCATGCACTGCACAGTGAAAACATGGCGACCATTGTTGACAATATATATAATTACAATATAATAAAGATATAAAGTAATCATTTTCTAATTATTATATGAGTAGTCATTTTTATGTAAGACAAACAATATTCTTTAGGTTAAAGAAAAATTACAACATTTCAGCGCAACCTGTTCAACAAGTCATGGATCCCATTCATCCTCAGAGTCCCCTGCAATAGCACTTGTTCCAGAGATCAAAGGGTTAACAACCACTGCTTTAGATGCAATATTCATATTTGTTTTGTGACTCACTGTAGTATTTTTTATTTGTACTTTAGTTCTTCATCATTCCAACAGACCCTATCAAAAATACCTTCTTTCCTCCTACTTGATACTTCCTCTTACTCCCCTATTGTACATTTTGTGGTATATTTTCTAGTTCTATCATCTTTGTTTGTATGCTTTTTGATATGCTACCAAAAAGGAAGCTGAAACATATGCAATTGTGCATCAACTTCTGCAATGCATCACCTGGAGCAAACAGATTTGGTTTACAGTGTTATTTTTAATTACCTTGATGAATGCATCTCTAATTGTATAAAATAGGTAAAGCAGTTGAATAGTTCAAATGCAATATGAAATATTGAGGTAATAAATATATAAAATAGATAATTAAATAAAATTACTTCCGCTAGCAGAAATGTCCCACATATGCAGCAATCGCAACAACCTATCTGTGCAAGCCATGAAATTTAGCACAATATATTATGTTGCACCGTAAATAAACAGATGAATTATATTAGCAAAGCAAGTGTGGAAAATTAATGAGGTAATTTTTAGAAACTCCCCACATTTAAATTAGCAATAACTACAATAAAGAAGTAACCACACCTGCAGAACGACATGCAGCAACATGCCAGCAGTAACAAACGACACTAAGGTCCTTCTAGCTGAGATATAGATAGTTTCAGCCCATGGGGATAGGTGGGTGGGCGATAATGTCTTCCCAGAAGGCCCCACAGAGCCCAGCACCCCTTTCCCCCCCAGGAGAGAGGATAGGTTCAGTTCACAAACAGAGCAGAGTTACTCACCCAGGGGACTCGTGAGCCGTACAGGTGAGACCACACATGTATCACTTCAATTTATCATTCTCACAGGGCAGGCTTTGCAAACACGCTCTAGCTGCTAGATCAGCCGATATGAAGCATGGGTAGGCACCAGTGTCCCAACAGCTCGCTGCCCTGAAATGGCAAATGTGCAAAATAAGGATTAGGTCACTGTCGCTTTCAGCAGGTATGACCAGCTTTCGCAACTGTGTATTTTTATCTTTGTCTGGAAAGGCATAGTGGAATCTTATTTTGAACTTTTAGGATCGCAAACCATATCTGTTGGCTTTTATCTTGGTCACCTTATCAACCAATGAGTTCAGCACAAAGTACTCTATGGAGAAGTTAAGTCTACTAAAATAAAATGTAATACTGCAATACATAAGTCGTCTGCCATTAAAACACATTGAAGTGTTCTAACCAACATTCAAACACGGGACATTCAAACACGGGATGTGTTTGAATGTTGATTCAGATACATGGCAAGCTGTATACTAATACCTTAATTTAATATATTAAATCAAACACATAAAGCTTCAATTTAAAACTACAATTCTAATGTGTAATCCAAACGTCACACTTCAAAGATAATAATAATAATAGACAATTGAAACCAGATTTGTTTTAATCTTATTGTCATTTGAATATTTTCTTTGTTTTACATCTTTTAAAATTAGGAAAATTATTACCTAAAAAAACCTTAAGTTATCTTTTCATTTTTAAAAAAGCTAGAGGTTAATTACAATGACAATTTGGTAAATTATATTATTTTTTAATCAGGCCAACACATTGAATTTTCAGTTTTTAGATTATTTTAATTCAATTTAAAACAATCATAATATTAAGGGAAATGACTTATAAGAACCTTAATTAGCAGTGCACAAAATATTTTGATTAAATCAGTAGATGATGGACTTATAGGTTCAGCTGGTTAAGAGACTTACGTTTACCCTCCAGATACAACAGAGTTCAATGCCAAAGTCAAAGTACTCAATCTGTAATATTAACTCGATTTAGATGAGAATATTTACTCATTTTTTCATATTAAAATCTTTGTGGACCTGAAGTGGGCTTATAAAGTGTAGTTCACACAATTACCATTCATTCATCATTATATTCATTATAATAAAGTTGAATAAGTTAGCCAAAGTTCAGGAGAGAACTTTAGCACCTTTAACAAGAGACAATCCTTCGATGGAATGTGGTATTCATAGAATCACTTTTGAAACATTTACGCACAAAACTTAAATCCTGGTCTGTGTGCATGAATATAAACTAAGCATTAGATTGGATAAGAAATAATTTACATATATTTAGTCCTTGTAAACCAGACATGATAGAACACAGGAAGTATTTTAAGCTAAACTATCACAATCATCTGAAAAGTTGGTGGCTGCTCAGGTTTTCCAACTGGATTAAATCAAAGGAAATGTGTTCAATTCACAGAGCATTAGAAATGAAGATACTTATTTTTACGTGTAGAAATCCAGTATTACTTTGAAGTTAATATTTGAAAAAAGAAAATGGAAAGAATGGTGTCTAAGTATCTGCAACAGTGTTGACAGCACGTACTTTAACCAAACAGCACATCATACAAACTGTCAAGGTATTCCAATATGGGGAACTGTGAAGTAGTTAAACCAGATGGAGGGGGATCAATGCGTGTGCCTTATGTACCTCTCGCTGCACAGTTATTCTCAAATTTTCTCTTGTTTTCACTTCAGTGCTCCCAACTGACAAACTCTCTGCTCTCACAGCTTTCTATTGTCAGACACAGCCGAAGCCATGTCTTGCCAATTAGGGGAATAGCAGCTTTGGAAAGCCTTCCCGCTATGTCTCTGTATTTCATTCTTGGTTTGGATATGGCAGTGCTCAAGTGTCATATTGGGCACAGTCTGCCAAGGAAAAGCACATGCTACAGGAAGCATAATGATCAATAATTTGCACATTCCTATCCACCAGTGATTTGACTAAAATAGCCTGTGTGCACAGACATTGTAGCATTGTTGCTTTCAGTCTTGGTCTTTCATATTGAAATATTGACTTAAAAATGTTATCAGGAGAGTTATTTGAAATTAACTGACTGTTGCTGCTAAATATATGTTTGTTTGTTTTTTTACCTTGTGTTGTATAATGAGTTTTTTTGGTAAAGAGGTAAATGCATTTTCTATACATTACAGTAACTGGGCTTTATATCATTTATCTCTATTTTTGTATTGTGGGTTACTGATTGAATAAATTCTTAAGTCTAAAAGTACCAAGCAAACACTGGTAGATTTAAACAAACAAATGTTTTTTTTAACAAAAAAAATAAATTAATTATATAAACACAAGACACTGTTAAATTGTTCAGGAATAGTTAGTATAATCAGTTTTTAAGTAATTAGTTTGTATAACATGCAATTATCCATCCATTCGTTTAATTGTTTATACCCACATATCCTTCAAGGTCGTGGGGATGCTGGTGCTGGTTTCCAGCAGTTATTACATGAGAGGCAGGATACACCCTGGACAAGTCGCCAGTCCATTACAGGGGAACACAGAGACACAGAACAACCAACCATACACAAATATGCACATATTCAAGGGCAATTTTGAGTGAATTATTGTAAAGAAAATTCTAATTGACTATAATAGTCAATTATTGTACGGAAAATTGTTTATTTGCCATCAACCCGGAGAAGTCATTCCAGACACTACAGTTTCATTTTTCTTGACAGATATGTTGTTACAATTGGAGTTTTTGCTGGAAAGTTTGGAGATTATTTTGATTCAAGTCACATTTATTTAGGTTAGGTAAAAAGTTTGGGTCTAAATGTGAATAAATTTGGTACATTTGTGGAAGGTCAAGTTTTGCCATGTCAGTGAAGTCAGTTTTAATTCCCATCGTTTTGTCTAGTGTTTGCATGTTATGCAGGGTGTAGAGTTTACCATGACTGAGGGAAAGATGAGTAATTTCACTGCAACTCTGGAAACAATCTGAATGTCTCTTGGTCTTGAGTTCTTCCACAAAGACATGGAGCTTTTCCATATGGCTTACATTGCGGAGGATGACGTCTGACTGGCAGGTAAGTTTGATAGATGAGGTACACTGGCAGTCAGGCTGCAAAACTAAAGCACGGAAAAACAAGTCAGAGCCAGAAAACAACAGCAAAAGGACAAAACATTTTTCTGGAACTTAGACCTTTTTGTTTTTCCGACTGGGGAGTATGTTAATCCTGTGAGGAGATGAGAGGAAGAGGAAGAAGATATGCAGAACAGTAATGAGGAGATGAGCAACAGCTGTGCCAGGTAAGCTGCCAGGAAGAGAGGAGCGAGGCACGAGTAGACATATGACACTTGAGGAAAATTGAAGGTGAGAAGACAAGAGGAGAGAAAAACCCAGTTGCCAGCTGGTATTCTGACATTTGTAATATGGAAACAAGGAGCAATCAGATGTCCATCTGTGAGAGTCTAGCTACATGGTTATTGTAATACTAAATTTGTGAATCAGTTACTTGAACCTAAGAGGGATTCCTTTTAATACTTAAGATTCTCAAAGCAAAAATGCAGAACTTATAATTGACTTTTTAAGTTTGTTTTTTATTATTTCACTGATTTCAGGACACTTAAAAAGGGACAAATTATGCATCACTTTTGGAACATAATCTTCTTGATAATTGTAATTGCATTTTTTTATTTTAAAAATTACATAAGTTTTCTGGTTAAGACCATAAAGAAAATGAACCACACATGTTCCCTATGAAGTGATCCCACGTGTGTGTAAAATTGAGGTTCACTAGAATTCGTTGTTTTTGGAAAATGCATTCCATTTGTATGTCACTGTATGTTGGCATTTCTACAGACCATGTGGACCTTTTAGTGGAAATAGTACACCCAAATGACACAGGTCTCTTTCAGCAAGATAATATGTCCTGCCACAAAGTAAAAATGGTTCAGGGTGCGCAACAACACATTTGTTGACATCCTGTTAACATTCTGGTACCAGAAACGACAGCATAGCTTTATTGGACTCTATGTCCTGACAGGTTAGACCTGCTCTGGTAGAAGCAGGAGGTCAAACTCACTATTAGGCAGGTGATCATAATGTTATATTATGTCTGGTTGATTTATAGCAATAACAACAAAGTTATTCAAGTAAATAAAAGTCCAGATGAAAAGAGCTAGTACACCTAAAACATGGGGATTTTGTGCATTTGCTTTTTACTCATATTGAAGCATGTACTACTGTCGAGTAAATTTTTAAAAACTATCTCTACATGTGGAATATAACATCTGAGAAGATGTAAATGTAAATCACATTTTTACCAGCTCATCAGATGAAATGGGGGCTCTGAAGCTTTACTTGTCATTTCTTAGAACAAGCATGTCTGGTTGATGCAGGAGAATGTCAAAGAGGCACACGTCAGCTAAATAAAAAAAAAAACAATGTATCCTAAAATTACTATAATTACACATTTGCAGGTATTGCGTTTTCGGAACAAAGTCCATAAAATGGTCACAATAATGTGGAGCAGGATATTCTTACATTAGGTTGCCTCCTGGTTCATTTTCAAAAACATCTTTGTGTTTGTAGCGTACTGATGTTTGTCAGAAGTCTTTTTTTTTTCTTTTTCCAGATGGCAAAATCTGCCCAAATATCAGATGAAGATCTTCCTAAACAGAGCAACCAAAAAAGAAAAAGGCTTAAGTCACTTTATGCTATGCAAACCTTTGAACCATTTCCCCCATGATATAATTGCTGAGGATCCCTCTCAACTTGGAATACTGTCAGGTCTATAGGTGGTAGAAATACAGTGGAGCCATTTAATTTGTGTTTTAATGTCCACCAGAGATAATCAGTTCCTCTGATCCTTCTTTCACCCTCTCCCTGTGTCACAAGTGTGGAAATCACTTTGATGAGTGTGAACTGTGTAACCATTATTGCTACTTCATTAGTTTATGCTATAGTTCAACATAGTAATTATAGTGAACTGTCTTGTTAAAACAAAAGTACCAGCTACTGTCTTTATTCTGAAAGCACATATTGCATAGTACGGGTGAGATATTAATATCTGTCTGGTCTGAAACTTCTTAACTGAGCCTTTAATATTTTAAATTCTCCTCAAAGTTTTTTTTTGTCGCCACAGCGTCCTGACATAAATGTTTGATCTGATCTATAAAGCTCCAGCTTTAGCTTTGTTGTTCAAAGTGTTGATCTCTCAGCTATGTAGCTTGGTTGCAACCCTATTTGTGAATTAAATCCTTCTGCTTTTCTTCAGGAATATGGCCTAGTGATGAGTTCTTTAGTGCTCTTGTTTTGCTCACAGGGAATAGGACAAATAAAAGCTTTTAGCTGCTGGTAATCAGGTCAGTGTGTTGTCCTCAAAATGCTCTGAAGGGATTTAAGACAATTCCAAAGCAGATCTTTTATATCTCCACATGCAATTAAATAATAGAAATTTAAATCTGTATGCCACAGGCCATCAAGGTGCAAAGGTCAATCAAAAGTCAGGCATTGTAGCTCTTTGGGGACCTGCTTGAAGTGGTGGAAGGCGAACACAGACTAATTTATGGAAGCTTTTTATCAAAGGCAGATGCTGCATTTTAAACACGCCACAATTTCAGAACATCTCATTTTTATATGTTTCTGTTCTCATACAAATAATTTTAAATGAACCAGATTGTTTTTATAAGAATAGTCTGAAATGAAGTAATATACTAGTTCATTTAAAACATATTAACATGAATATTGGTAAACATAGAATGTTTCAGGGAGTGAAACAGGTATAGGATATTATCACACACAGAGTGAAATATTCCAAGCCTTTGTTACTTGTAATTTTGATGATTATGGTTTAAAGATCAAAATTTGGTGTCTCAGAAAATTGGAATCCTATTTTTTGAGATGTAGTAGATTCAAAATGTATTCGACTTTGGGGTGTAATGATGCATCCACATCTGAAGACACTATTTCTGGAAGTCCTAAAACATTTTTTAGCAACAGAAAAGGTTGAGCAAATCACAAACTGTGTTTAATCAGTGTGGAACAGTTGAAGTCCACAGATTGTTGTTTTCAAAGCCTGCCTCAAAAAGGTCATAATGCAGAAAAAACAACCAACCAACTCAAGATTAAAAAGGGGTCAAAGGGGTTGTGTGTTTTTCTTTCTTTTTTTGCAAATAGGAAAAACGGATGTAGAAACATCAAACAGTTTTTGTTATTTCACTGTTTAACCACCAATATCTTTGAATTTTGATCTAGACAGGATCAAAGGCAGTTCAGACTCATTAACAGCTGTGAAACAGCCTTTTAGTGTAACTCCAATTCAAAGCTCTGATAACAGATTTTAACAGATGCTGTCTTTAGCGTTGTTTTTTTGTTTCCAAATAAATTACTTCAATGGTTGAGGTTTACTTAATGCTTATATGGGCGGGTATTGTTGTTCATCTCAGCAATTATACTTAGTTGGGCAACTTTGTCAGTGCAACATGCTAATAACTCAAGAACAAATTTATCTCTTACTTCATAATAAGAGTCTCAAACAGGAATAGTTTGACAAGAGATGGAGAATTCACTTTAAAGACATTGGCTTTGTGGTATTGCCACCTATGATTAACAAACATTTATGATAAAATGACTTCATTTAAAAAATAAATACCTGAAATATAGATTTTAAAAGTCATAATAATGTAATTTTGATCTGCTTTTTGAATGCAGAGATAACTGTTGAGTTATTCTGTTTGACATCAGTCTATTTCATGTATTCTTGACCAGGATTCATCAATCAGCTTATTTCAGCTGAGGAGAATTTACTTTGAAAATCAAGGTGGCCACCATCTTGCTCTCAGCACAGTAGTACTAGGAGTCTGTTAAGCTAAAGTTAGGTAGTTAATTAGTTGGGCTTTTGAGTACTAAATCAGCAGTCAGCAGTTACAGATGGGCACCTCTTAGTTTGCCAATATGTGCTGCCAAATCAGGAAATGTAGCTACTGGCTGTCTTTAAAGTCACTGGAAGTTGCCAAATTATATTATTATTGAATTTGAATAATTGTTCTCATACATGTAATGATTTGTGTAGGAGAAGGAAATAATGTTAGGGAGAGATGTTGGAACTTTCAGTCAGCTGCTGCAGTATGAGAGCAGAACTGCGGCCAGATTAAGCTGGCCACCGGCGCCGCAGTCCACATGTAATCATATCGGATGTTAAAATCGGGAATTGCTTGGTGAGCTTTGATTTTGCCCCGTAGGAATTCCTACCTCATGAAGGTTCCTCTTAATGACAAATAGATGATTTCATAAAAAAAATAAATAAATCATTTATTAATGTGAACTACACCTATGTCCCCTGAAACTAAACTTTCACCATTTGCTGAATTGCAAGCAATGAAAATTGCTCACGTCCTTTAAATTAACAGTGTTCAGTACCGCATTTATTCCTGCTTTTATAGCTACTTCTTAATCTGTCTTATTTACTCTCCATCCTTCTCTACCTTACTTCACCTTGTCTCACACATATTTGTATGATCCACAGGCACCATATTAGCATCCCTCAATTAGCATATTGTACGGCAACAAAATCTAAGACGGATGATGTTGGACCCCAGGGACTTTCCTAACAGGTGGGAACGGGGTTGGAGATAACAACCAACTGTTCCAGGAATGAAATGAGTCCAAGTGAAATCTAAGCTGAGTATTTAATTTACCATGACTTCAAAAGGAAATGGCAATTAGAGAGGAACTTCAAAGTCAAAATACCTGCATGAATAAGCAAATATTAGCAGTTGCTTTTCCATGTCACATGCATGTCTGTATGTAACATTTGATCTATGGAGATCAGTAAGAGTGTGAGAATAATATAATGAGAACTTAGAAGTTCACATTATTTATATACTTTGAAGAAAATAACGTGTACATTCTGGGAAATGATGTTCAGAATGTTTATTAACTGAGGTTTTTAGCTGACACTGATGCAACCTTGAAGAAATGTATTGCTCTGATCCACTGTACATGTTAAAAGTAAAATATATTTGATTTATTTAGTTAAAAATAAATCAGAATCATTAAATTTAATGAAGAAACTAAGCACAGTTACAATATAGAATGCTTTCTGGCTATAGAGCATGAACAAGTCAAGTATATTTGTATGCCACATTTCATTTCAAAGTGGTTTACATTGTATGAACATACAATAACCAATTACGAAACCAGCAATAAACATTTATTTCTTGTCAAATGCCATCATCAAAATCATCAAGCAAATACACTACTAATCAAAGTCAAAGGTAAACAGATTTTATCCTTAATTTAAAGGAACTCTGTGTTTATGTCTGTATTGCAGTTTTCTGGAAGTTTGTTCCAGATTTGTGGTGCATAGAAACTGAATGTTGCTTCAAATGACAAGAAAGGAACGTCCAAGCACATGTAATGTATAGTCAGTAATTAAACAGATTATGGCAGATAATGTGGACATACATTTTACACTAAGTACTCTGAGAGAAAGACAGAACACACCATGAGTGAGGAGTTAAAGTTGAAGAGAAGCTTCATATTTTATTACAGAAAATTTAATTGAGAGTATCCATGAGACGGTATGAATCCAGGAAATTGCTAACATGCACTGAAACAGCAAGGCTTGTCTAATCTATGTTCATACTTAACATACTTATTTTTTCAGCTGAATCTCAGTTGTCTTATTTCTCAGCTCTATTTTCTCTTATTTTCTATTACTAATTATGCAAATTAGTAATAGTATTGCATTAAGAAAACAATGAACACATTTTGAATCTTACACAGTCCATTCAGATTACATCTAAACACTGGGACTTCTTAAAGCACTTCAAATTACACCCAGTTTTAAATCTTATCCAGTTATACACTTATCTAATACAAGTATGTCAACTATTAGAACTTAAACAAAATACAATTCAACATTTGTGTTTTCTTTAGAAACAGGTACAGCATAATGGTTGGAGAACAATATTTGCAGAATTAAATGGAAAACAAAGAAGGATATACAAACATCAGGCAACCAGATTATTTCCTTCAGAGGAAGTAAGTGTGAATCTTCTCTAAGAGAAGCTAAAGGTTTTCAGAAAAATCTTCAATTCACAGCAGACATTTTGTCTTGTTTTTTGTCCAATCAGAAACAACCAACCTTTTTAACACTCATGTTCTCAGAAGATATAAGTTGCTTTTATCAAACAAAAAAGGAATGTGCGGTCAAATGAAGAAGAATGTATATGGTGGAAAATAAAATAAAAACCAAAATACATTTGTTTCGGTAAAACATAAGTCTGATGTCTCTAAAACAGTATATTTGGTGGAGTAATTATCATTATTACATGACCAGTTGATTTAAGATACAGCTGTTGCTATTTAGCCTGTATATATTTTTGTATGATTAAAATAGGGTATCAGAGTGATGGTAAAATTATACATTGTCACTATGATTGTGTAGGTTCAAGGAACCTTTACTAGAAATGTGTGCTCCTGCAGAATGCCATTCTTAGTACAATACAATTGAAAAGGCTCTGCAGGATTCAGGAAACAACAAAGTAACTAAAGAAATTCAGAGTGTAATTAGCTTTTAAGCTGTCTAACCTGTTTTTCCCCCAGACTGCACCTTCTAGATTCTGAAGGGTGAGAATAATAATACCTTATGAACAATACGCCCCCACTGTCAACACTAATTATTCGTACAATTAGCATTTTGATTTAACTCAAACCCTTTTTTTCAAATGGACTCTCTCAAGCTATTGAATTTAGAGGAATACATTTTGGATTTGTGAAATTGTAGATTTCAACATTAATTTGGCAGAAATTCATCACAGTTGTCAAAAAAGTCTGCTCTGCTTCTTCTGGAAGCAGTTCATGGATTCTGTGACTAAAAAATAGAGCAGGATTTTAAATGATCTAATAATTGAAATAGTGCTTTTCACCTCAAATGAAAAAGTCCTGCCTTCCTTTTTTTATTTTTTTTGCTGCACAGAAAGAGCAGGTGGCAATGTACTTTGATACTTTCATCAAGAATTAAATGTCTTCTGGCTTTGGGGTACTTCATCTCCTTTATCAGTTTCATCTCTGAGCTACAAAGTGCATCGATTCATTTCAACCTTTCAAATCATAAAAACTTCTCCAGCTGTGAATGATTTTGTGTCAAATACACAAACACACAGAAGGAAAATGCAGTTTTCAGAAATTTGGCTCAAAATAAATATGGTATTTCATTTCAGCATGGATTGAACAGATGGTGTCTTTACAGCATAGATATTTAGATGAAAGTCATTCAAATACCTTTTGCCAATATCCATAACATGCTCTCATAGAATATGGTTATCTCTAGTAAGAAGACACTTTCACACCCCGAAAATGAAACCAAACATAATGAAGGGCAGACAACGTGAACAGCCTTGTATGAGCACAAGAGTGACATTTTATACAAAGAGGCAAAAAGCTGTCTTTAAATTTGTCATTTCACCCAAAACATCAATAGATGTTTGTTTAATCTACCTCGGATCCTCTAAATTCCTGCAGTCCTTCAAAAGAACTTTAGATTATATTTATAGGATATTATTTTCTTTTTATTATTACGCATGTAAAATGATTTATTGTAAAATAAAATACAAAATGTCACCATTATATGCCGTTTTAAAAGTTTATCTCTATTTTGCATATTGTCACATAACAACCACAAGCATAAGCATATTTTCTTGGGCAGATTGCTGTGTTTTGTGGGTGAATGAAAGTAAAATGCAGGACCATGGGATAAGCATAAGTGTTTAATAAACAAACAGAAAACTTACACAGTTTATTAAAAAAAGCAAACAAGGTATGGAGATTGGACAGAATAGCAGGAGGAACCAGTAATGAACAATGATAACCAGAGACCTTATACACAAAGGAAAGGGTGGAGAATGATGTTGAATGCAGATGAGTAAATCATGGGGATTTGGAACAACTATGGAGGAGAGCAAAACCAGGAAGCAGAGGAAAGGTGAATAATTAACTCAGTGGAAACTAAACTATGCACAAAACAACAAACCAAGTGGGAAGGCAAACTCTGATCTACAGGATAAACTAGAATACAGAGAGAACAGAATACAAGAAAAAGTAAGAAATTAAACCTAAAGCACTAAAGCTACATGGAAACATCTTTCTAAAAACAAGAACACAGAGAAATGAATGCCATTAATGCCCAAACCTGTTGCACATAAATAATTTTAAAAAAGTAAATTACCAAAACATAAATCTAAATCAGACATACTTGAGGTTCATAGTGTTTACAGAACACTTCAACTTATAACAAAATTTTATTGACTGGCTAGGTGAAATCTAAAGGCTATATTTTTCACTGGACTTTTTTTATGGCTCTTAGAGTAAAGCCCAGCATACCTTTTACACAGCATTTATTTATGAAATGTGTTCCCTTTATTTCACAATTGTGCGCTCTACAATGGTTGTTCTATCACAAAATCCCCATAAGGTATAATAAAGTTTGTGGTTCTAACATAACTAAAATGTAAAAAATTGAGTTAGTTATTATTCATTTAATTAAGGACTGTAATCCTCACATTATTGACTCAAGTTAGACACAGAGCTTTTACTGAAAGACTGTGGAGCGGGTTATTTCATGTTGATGATGATAAAGGAGCTCAGAAATATTTAAAATGAGACAAGGCACTTCAAGTCTTTATGGGAGGAAAAGTGGAATAAATTACTTGAGACTTAAGTTATTGTGTTTCATTAAGTTAGATACAGTATGACTGAGCAAAGAGATGAAAAGAAAAGATTGGGATGTAATGAGATTTTCAATGATGTGCTTGATCTAACAATGTAGTTTTGTCACTGATATATGACCACATATGCCTCCAGAACATAGGAATCAATAAATCTAATTCAAATGTAAAATGTTAGTCTGTTGGTGGGCTGAAAATGAGTATATAGTGAGGCTAGAATGAAATTATAAAAAATAATTTCCATAAAAACTGCATATGTTTATAAGAATGTTCCTGCTGTTTAAATCCAAAGGCAAAAGATCAGTGGAATAATATGCCAAGCAGGTTTTAGAACAATATCCAAAGCAAAACAAACAAAAATGGCTTAATGGGAGATGCTGAATAGCTGATTCCATTTAATTTTTTCATGAGGAATAGATACTGTAACTCAATAGCCATTGATAGTTCCAAATGATGATGAGCTCCATCTTATTCTGCTTTTTGCTGAAAGCCATGCTCTATTAGCCCGTTTTTTCTACCATAATCATGTTTCCACCAGATTTAGACATCATTTGATTTTTTTTCACCCTTTCAACTACAATTTTTGCATCGTCTGATATGAAGGAACTTTCATCTTCTCTATCTGTTCAACAGAAATTTGTTCAGGGATCAGACCTGAAATGTTTTATATGTTGTTGGCACTGTTGTCATGGAGCAAGAATGTCCTGGAGTAGAATCCTGACCTAACATTGTTCTGCATGACGTTTGACCTCGTCTGTGCATGAATGGTTCCTCCCTGGGTACTCCAGCTTCCTTATGAAGGGCCAAGAGGGTAAATCTAATTTGGCTCTATAAATTGTCATGGGTGATTGTCTACATCCATGATTGTTTGTCTTGCGTGTCTCTGTGCTGCTCTGTGATGAATTAGCAGCCGTAGCAGCTTCTATTGTTCTAACACCCAGCAATGCTTTCTCATTATGTCATTTTTAATTGCTAAATGCATTGAACTGAGAAGTAGTTTAGTTTGCATGATCAGAACACAAGACTTACAGTTCCACTAGGTGTTTGCTAATTGCTGCTGCTGCTAGTCTGGAGGAACTGTGGGTTTCTGTGAGCTGGAAGCTCAGCTGGAGAAGTTTTATGGAAAACAAAATTGCTCTTTGTGAGAGCAATTGCTTGGGTACCCTCTGAATGGCTGCCACATGGGAGATTCAAGGATTTCTAAAACATGCATGAAAAATCAAGACAACACTTCAGTAATTATGTTATAACATAATATAAAGGTTGGTTTTACATAATACCGTGCCCCCTTTAAAAACTGGAACTATCTCTTCAACAACAGGCACATCACAAAGATAGTAGATCCATGCTTTGTGTATTGTACTTTTGAACATTTTGCATTTCTTCCATCACCTTTTCTGTTTTCTTCTAATCACAGCAACAAGACTTTAGTTATTTGCATGCAAGTGCATTACTTTACCAAAATAAAATCAAGCACAAGTGGAAAAATAAATTTGCTATATAAACCTTTGCCTTTCAGGGTATACTTCATTAACAGGTATTGTGTGCTTTACAGTTTATTAAATCTGGCTCCACATGAATGAGCTCCATTTGATTTGAGGTGTGTGATGACAGTCACCTGCATTCCCAAAGGCCTATTGTCATCTCACTAACATTGTCTGACAACTGAGCTCATCCACTAGCTTTTATTTAATGATGTTAAGTCTCTGTTCCCTTTTATCTTCATGTAGCAGACGTATTTCCACTAAATTGTCTAACATCATGAGACTAGAGGGGATCCTGTTGAGCATCACTCTAGCATTCACAGACTCAGCCACACTTGCCCTATTAGGTTTTCCTAATATGAAACTCATTTTCATTTTACAGTCAAACTTAATTTTATTAAAAAAGAAAAAAGAAACTGCAGTGACACCGGATATGTTGCTCTAAATAATTTCAGGATGTATTACATTACATCCAGAGTAATTGTGTTGGGAGAAAAGAATGAGGAGTGTCATTTTCGTCAAGGAGTGAAATTAATTCTGTGGCCTGTCAGTGATGATGAAGAGCTTCTCTTCTGTGCATTTCAATATACCCTGTTCTCATTCTACAGAAAATAATACAGCAAGAATTGTTCTCAAAGTCATTTTTTTCTTTTTTAAAATCTCTTTATTCTGCAGTGAAACCACAAGAACAGATGAGCAGTTTGCTGCCAGCAGACTTCTTCTGTTCATCATAAAGATTTAAAGCTCCTATTTTTTAATACCTGACCCATTTCCTTGTGTTTCTGAAACCAACACTCCCTCTTCTATCTCTCTTTAATGTCCTTAAGAGGTCTCTGAGCAGTTTAGACAGTCACGGTCTGTAAACACACACAGTATCAGAAACTTAAAAACAGTGCACAGAAATCCTGTGTGGGAGGTTTTCTTCACCTACCTGAAAGGATTCGGATAAATCTTTTTTATGCTTTTGTGTCCACCTGAAAGACACACCAAGACCTTCAACTATGTGCTTTCGTTTTTGTTCACCATATCCAGGACTCCTACAAATTCTCCATTTTAAACTTTATTTCTCTTCCACATTAAAGGTTTTTTGTATTTCTTTGTCAGTGTTTTAATATTCTATTTATTAAAAACATAATTTTACCTAACATTGAAACCAAACATGCTCTGTTGCCTCATCAAGTCCAAGTTCACTTGTTCTCTCATCATAAAATGGTTAAATAACATCCATGTTCTGTAAGTATTTTCTATAATTTAATTACACCTATTATCATTTTTGCCACTGTTGGATACAAAAAGGTTAATAAGCTAATAACAGACAAGAATAACAAATTTCTGATACCTAGAATAAAAAATGTGTGAACGATGGGAGTCCAGCTGAATTTGAACTCCCAGGTGGAAACTGATGTCAAACCCATTAACCGAGCCACCTCTCCTGGTTTCCTCCTAATAGAACTTGTTCATAGGCTGATACAGCTCATGGTCTTTCATGGGTAAAAGTCAGCTGGGCATTTCTCCAATGAGTAAAAATGCAAAATGGCGAACTATATATCTCATATTTTTATGGCCTCTTGACTGGAACATTGGCAGACATAAAAAAATGAAAGCAAACATATTTTCTGAAAATGAGCTCTTATGATATTTAACAACTTGTGACCCAAATGTTTAACTGAATGGATGGAGTTTCAAAGAAAGTATGACTGGGACATGAATGTCCAGCTGACTGTATACTTATTCAATGAAATTTATACAACCTCAAATAGCCTTTTCCATCTTCTTATTTATCATCTTTTAAATGTAGATGTGAAAAACTTTTAAATAAAGCAACTTGCCCTGAAAAGACCATATTCTTTAAAGCATAGTTCTCACAAATAATTCATCATGTAAACACAATTTTTCCATCTTTAATAGAAGAAACTGTAAGCACATCATAATAAGTCTTAAAGAATCCCCTAGGTTAATGCTGGTCATTCTAAAAAAAATTAAAAATAAAAAAGAAATCCTTTTACAAGAAGAGTGCTAAGAAATGTACAATTTAAAACTCTAGATTGTGGGAAAACCTGAGCTATTGGCCAGAGAAACAGAGGTTAAAAAGTTTTACACTACTTTTGACATATGTCCAGAACAATTCAGCTGAAAAACAAAAACAAGTTGGGGAATTTCAATTCAGTTTATTTAGTTATTTAGTAGTTGAATCAATTCATAACTAATGTAATCTCAAAGCAGTTTCAAAAACATGCAACAACTTGGTTGCATGAAGGGTAAATGATGTGTACTCGTATGTTGCTTCATTTTTCCAGAGGACCCCAAAGTCCTTCACACTACATTCAGTCACCCAATCACATGCTGATGGTGGTGAACTAAACTGTAGCCACAGCTGGCTAGAATTGGCCACCACCAGCAACAAAGGCAGGTAATGTGTCTTGCCCAAGGACACAATGACTGAGACAGGCAGAGAAGGGGTTCAAACCAACAACATCTGGTTACAGGACAAATTCCTACCTTCTGAGCCTGATCTGATCAATCTCTCTGTGTGTAGCCAAAGCTTTAAATCTAGTGCTCATCACACACCCAGTTTTCCTTATTTCTATATTTGCAACAGGTGTATTTGTTGCAAACTGCACATGATTTTGTGCTGCAGTTTCTGTAACAGAGCGTCTGCACCTGACAATGCGTCTTCTGTACCAGACCAGGTTAGGGCGTTGCTTTTTCTTCATGGCTTCTGCCAGCATTAAAAGCTGAAGAAGTTCCCCATGTATAAAGTCACAATTTAGTCCTGGCTTTGGTGAACCCAATGCCTGCCATATACAACACATGCAGTTTTAACTTCCAGGTCAAGCATCTTGTAGAACATGGCAATGCATCGTTCAGCATCTTTTTGCATCTTCCAACGTCTTTCTGCTACAGTCTCCCAAACTCTCCCATCCTTTGCTTTCACACCTCCAAAAGTTTCCTTCTGGGAAAGCTGCACTGCTCTTTATTGGATTTACCACTGGTATCATCATCTGTTGACACTTCTAAGTTCAACTCAGTATCGGCATCATCTACTTCATCAAAAGTAACTTCCTGTCTTCCATCAAATTTTCAGTCCTCCATAGCGTACAGTAATTTCAACTCTTGCAAAGCAGCATAGGTCCTCTTGTGTGCCATTGCGTTTCAGTTTGCTTCAAGCAGGCTAGCAGGGTAAAAAATAATGATCTGCTCTCCTCTCTGTCTGCTTTTATTTTGTTCTCAAAAGGACACCTATTCAAATATTTGTAAATTAGCTCCTGTTGCAGGTGTAAATCTGTTTCCCGGGTGGAAATGTGTGTGTACTACATGTGTAGTATGTTTAAATTATGCATGTGCATTTTCTACACTGTGGTATATAATAACTTTTGCGCACCCAGTCAAATGATATATGATTTATTTATTGAAAACATAAACACAGGGAAAACTTTTCTAGACAATGCTTGAACCAGATTCTATATTTATGATTTTTTTTGTAGCTCTGCATTCAGCTCTGGAAAGACAGTATCATTCTTTTATTTTGTTCTTTGCAAAAATACACACAACATCTTTAGGGAGAAAACTTGCAAATAGGAGCCCCAGAGAGATAGATTGAAAGTGTAGTTGGGGGTGTCTAGGTTTGCTGCAAGCATATGCATTATAAAAGTCGACTAATAGCCCTCTGATTGTTCAGCAAAAGGAGGGGGTATGTCCTCAGGATCTCTTTAGTGTTATTCCATCAACAAAATTGCAATTCTGAAATATTGTCTCTTGAAAATGATGCCCCCCTATCAGCTTCTGTTTTTGCTTTCTTGTCCTGCTTAAAGTTATAGTACCTTTTACAAAGATATGGTTTTAAAAAAAAAATTGTTAAAACTGTCACTATGTCATGACAATATAATATGAGACAGATAATCAGTGAAAAAATTGAGCTCCTTCCCTTCCTCACAGTGGAAGGGAGGAAATCTGGAGAAATACACAGTTCCTGGTCAAAAACAATCCATCTGAGTGAGTAGGAGTGTCTTAGCATAGCCAATTACGCTCGCCACATTCAATTTTATCGCTACTTGATCTCATGTTATGCAACGCAGACCATAGACTGCACCAGTACAGAACTATTTACATTGAAGTCCTTGAAGTGACTCTGAAAATGGGATCTTTGAATAGAGGCACCATCAGAGTTTTCTTCCAAATATGACCAACCAAATACTGTAAAGCAGGGAGACAAAACCAAGATGGTGAAGTTGTGACTATTGTATCTTAAACCTTTTGTCCCATACCCTTCAATACACATGCACTATATATGGCATCATAAGTTGCACATACTCGAGGAAGGCAGAACTTGGCGTTTCACTTGATGAAATGTACTTATTTTCCTCAAGTCTAGACCCACATAAAGAAGTTTCTAAAACATGTATCACATCTGTTTATATAAACCTGAAAAAGTCTCACTTCATCTCTGGTGGGAACTTAGCCTTTTAGTGGGTCCAGATTTTACTTTGCTGTGACATAATTTATTCCTGAGAACAGGTTTTCAGCTCCAGTCTGGGGAAACTCCCAGGACTGTACATCAACCTCACTTTAAAGGAATAGAATATTCCCTGTTTGCAACTGCAGAGAACATAAGGTCGAAGTTTTACAGAGGCTCATTTGGGTTAGGTGTTTTCTTTACAGCCAGTGTAAATGTAGCCTTTTTTCTTTTGTCTTTTTGTTTTTCTTTCCATAATAATCATGTTGAAAGTAGATATTCATTCTAAAAGAACAATTCTAGAATTGTTCTCTATGTGATTTATATTACATTGCCACTCCTTCTTTTTCTGTTTTGTGCCTGGGAAAAGTGTCCATACACCTTACATTTTTTCCATATTTTCTCACTCTATAAAAATATGCATGGTTTATTTTTTCCTCAAATATCTGAAAAATATGGTTTGCATTTGTGTTTGTCATCTTTACTCTTATACCACTAAATGGTTAGTCCAACTAAATGACTTCAGGAGTCATCAAATTACAAAACAGAGTTCACTTGTGCGTAATTATGCAAATAAAGAAGTCAGTGGAAAGAAAAAAAGGACCCATCAATTAGGAAAATCTATGGACATCAAATATGTGTGCATTTATCAAATCTTGCTTTTATGGCAGAGCAAAAAGATAGCAATTGGTATAAGAAAGCTATAAACCATGTAATAGACACAGCAAATGTTTGTACAATGTGTCCTGGTCAGGTGAAATCAAACTTGGCTAAATGCTAAAACATGCTAGGGATGCCTTTGTTCAGCAGGGACATGGCATATGGTCAGATGTGAAAATGGATGGCGCTAAATGCAGGTTAGTTTTGAAAAAAAAAAAAAAAAACTGTTAGAGATTTCACATTCACCTTCCAGTATGACAACAACCTTCAACGTACAGCCAGACATACAATTGGATGGTTCAGATCGAAGCACGTTCCTGCTAGGATGTCTCAGTCAAAGTTCTGACCTAAATAATAATCTTTACATTTATATTTGTAAAAATGTTGAAAACTATGTATCCTTGTATCACAATTATCCATTATTCTTTGAGGAAATACTAAAACCAATTCAGTGAAGTTTGTGATAAGTGACGATATGTGAAACATTTCAAGGAGTATAAATACTTGGCATGGCAACCCAGCTGAATACATCCTGATTCACACCTACGTACTCAGTTTTATGAGTTTTTTGTTGTTCATGAGCACAATGCAGAGTGTTTTGTTTGGAAAAAGGCAAGTGAACTTACAGAAAGTGGGTAAATGTTCATCAATGCTCATCACTATGCTCCTCCTGATTTCTTTGTGGTGCTTTTTTCATTGTCCTGTTATTGCAATCTAAGAAATTGTTGATTAGCCAAACTGTTTAATCATTTTACCTCATTCTCAACCCTACAGTAAGCTCTCTATGACTCACACTGTTTATGTGAAACAGTAATTTTAAAGCCATCACTCTAATTAAAACAAACAATCTAATTAAAATGCACTTGGCTCATCTGAGATCTTTGTTCTGAGGTTATTTCTCCCTGAATGAGCTGCAGTTCCACACAGCTTGAAATCAGCTTTTGAGTATCTAGTTTGTTTTGTCTCATCAGATAATTTATATCAGTGTCTGTCAGACTTCTTATTGCAGTGTTTGTAGCCTGGCGGGCATCAGTGTTGTGATCACCATTTCCATTTGTGAAACAGTAAGTAACTAAGAGTTATTATTGTCCAGTGAGAAGACACAAGTAAAACTGGCTTTTTCACAAAGAGACAAAAGTTTTTTTCTTCTGAGAACATTTTGTGTTTTTTAGTTTCTACACTAAATTGTGCATTTTTTACTTGGCCAGTAGTTTAATGCAGAGAATATTTACTGTAATCTCATTAGCTGTCTAGGTTGGGAAAAAAAAGGTATGAGAGTGAATCCTAGAGCTACACACTAGATGTCTTGGTACTCCTAAGATGAGAACAATGAGATCCTGATTAAGGCTTATTGCTTCTTCTTTATGATATAACTCATCAACAAATGCCCAGCAGTAAAAAAGCAATTGATTTGGTTGGCAGGAGGTCTGAGCTCAAGCTGAAATTGGACATTAAAATGACACGGTCCATTGCTCCCGCTCGCAATATTCCGCCTCATGTCAAGGGAGACTCTGTGAGACCGTACAATTAATGCTTACAGGCAGGGTCGAGCATCATTCAACCCTCCAACTGCTCTGCCGTCCCTGTAGAAGTACAAGAGAACGGGGGGGAAATCAGTTTAATTAAGCACGTTTACTTGTCACCGTATCATGTTACCATTAACACATCTAGTCATTTTAAATAATAATAATAAAAAAAGTTTATTATTGTCTTGTGGACTGATTATGTTGGAGTAGCAAATGATATGACACACAGTCCCTCAAATGGTAATCACACTTTTGATAAGCTGCTTCATGTCTTACTTGTAGTTCTTCCATAATTCATGCCGTGTATATAATTGGTTTGTGGGTTAAACATGCATATACTTGTGTTGGAAAACTATGGCATTAAGGAGAGTCTACTTCAACGTTCTCTCTGTGGGTCTCTTAGAGTTTCTGTCTGTCTTCAGCATTCTGTCTACCATGCAGTTCAGCTGCCCTCAACACTTCTGCTCTAACAAGAGTTTGGCTGTCAGCTGTTTTCACTTTAGTAAGACCACTCATGCAGAGAAATGCTTTTTTGCTGCAATCAATACTTCTATACTGACCATGTTGGAAATAGCCAAGAAAAAACCCTAGTACAAGATGTACCATGCTCTCTAAATTTATTGGCACCCCTTATTGAAGCTAAGTACATCTTAAAATCCTTCACATATACAGTATATATATATACATTTTGTGAAAATGTTATGTTTTGAAACATAAAAACCCCTACTTGGACACATTTTATTTGTGTTTTATGTGAGAGGACAACACAAAATAGTTAAAAGTGTGGCTGCTAGAGGAAACGCATCCCTACACTGTTAATTTCCCCCTACATACAGGCGGTACAACCAATCACAAATGTATCATTTTCACAATATCACTGCATGCATAATTCATACCAGGTAGCCTGGAGCCTGGAGTGTCACAGTGTGTCTATGTCTGTAAGATTAGGTGACCATTACTGTTTAATTCATCATGAAATATCATATAAGGTAACAAGGTAGTTAAATAATTAAGAAACTGTTAGTAAGTTGTTTTTAATGCAAAAACAGCATATGTTGACCTAAAGGAACTTTTGAAAATAATACCTTATTGTGGAGATAAAAATATAAAATTCTATTTCCTTTCAAGAAATTGGACAGACTACTCATTGTCTGGAGTCTATGTTTGCTATGAGCATAGACTCCAGTCTATGAAAATCATATCGTGTTTGCAACATACACCAACAAAATCATCTTTCATATGTTTTTTCTATTTTTCCACAGCTCAAGCACAGCAGCTTGCTCTTAGGACAAAGAGGTTAAATTGAGCTCATCTGTGCAAAGCTTTTAGCAGACTGAAAGTATAACCTTATGGCTTTTTCTCAACAATGGCTTGCTAGGTTTCCATAAAAGGGAGATTTGTGGACTGCACGACTAATAGCTGCCCGGTTGACAGATTCTTTCACCTACATTGTGGAACTGTGAAACCTCTCTACAGTTGCCTTGGGCATCATAACTTCTTCTCTAATTGATTTGCCCTACTTGCTCTGTCTGCAATTTAAGGGGATGGGGATGTTTTGGTACATTTGTAGTTTTGTTGAACTCTCCCAATTTGGGAGAGCTGTTTTACAACCTAACCATTCTTTTAACTCATCACAATGTTAATCCTGACCTCTCTGGTGAGTTCATTATGCTTATTCAATAATGGTAACTTAAAAATATGTTATCTCTGACCTTAAGAGCCATATTTTCATTGAGCCCATCACCATACCCATACCCAGACCAATCACTAGTTTCTAGCTGTAATAGAAACTAGTGATTACAAACTGGCTGAAGACCCTTATGGCAAATACACACATTGATTTGTTTGATCTGTCACACACAATTACAATAAAATACTTCTTAAATATATATCATATATTATAATATTGAAATTTTAGATTACAATATGATGAAATGTAAAGAAGTGCAAGTTTACAAAAACCTATGCAAGGCATTATAAGAACTCAATAATTTGTTAAAAGCAAATATCTTAATGTGGTACTGTTTTCCACCAATTGATAAATGTACTAAAACTGAAGCTTGTATTTTTCTAAAACAGTCATTGTGAAATTTAGCAGGGGTATCACCAAATGTAGATGATGATTTCGGTCACAGAAAATCTTTATAAGTAATCAAGATACAGATTATTCTTAAAAGAATAATTATTTTTTTCCAGCTTTAGATAACTTTAGGGCATTGCTTGAATGTCCATTCTTTTTAAAATGGTTTTAATCCCCTGGAAGAGCCATCTTAAAAATAGCCTAATTTTCATACAGAAACTATATAAAAGAAATTGATTTAGCATAACTAGTTTGTTGAACAAATCAAAATTAATATCAATGTTGCTAAATCACAGCTGAAATTTTAAACAGGTTGCATCAAGTCTGTTTAAACCACTGATGATAAAAAAAAAATAAAAAAAAATCTACATTCCAGTAAATGCACCATTCACATATTGGGCTGCTAGGAGCTATTGTGAATAATAAATAAAAGGGATTTTTTTTTTTTTTTAACTGTCTTTGTAACTAACCAGCCGTCCCAGTTTAGCCTCCGAAAATGAGGTCAGACAACCTATCAATGCCTATTGTATTCAAGTAATACCAGTATTTTTGTTTATCTCATACTGCACAGAAGCCTAATATATTTTTCTTTTCTGCCAACAAATTATATTTATAAGATGGGTGGCAAGATCCTATTTTTGAGCTGTTTTCAATTCAATACAGAAATGAAGAAAAATTGACCTCTTGTGTTTGCAGGGACAATAATAAGCGCTGAGTGGTTCCTATTAAGATACAAACATAGGCACTCTCACAATATACAGACAACCCCATGAGGTATTCCATTGCAGGATGGTTATAATAGTCTTGCCTTATAGGAGCCATTTAAAACCTGGTCAATAAATTGCAGTTTTTAAAGATACTTTCACAGAAAACTCAATTTAAATTTAAGGACAAATATAAGCATGCAAAGACATAGACTGGACACATTAATTAATAGCTGTTACTTGAACTCAGTCACATTTATGGACAGCATGTGATAGACTAGCACAAAGCAGTGCATGATAGTAACGTGGAAAGAAGATTTTGGATAATTACTTAAAGATTTACAATTAAAGTCTTTTGACTGGAACTTGCATTTATATTCAGCCCTGAGTCAATTACAACTTCAAGCATTTTTGGTGTGTCTTTACCAGATTTACACATCTGGATAATGAGATGTTTAGGATAATTTTCCCACTGGATAATTAATTTCTTCCAAGTCTCAAGTCTTGTGCAGCCTCCAAAACAGATTCTTTTCCTGAACATCCCGAAAGGTTCCCCCTTCATCTACAGCAGGATTGTCAAACTCCAGTCCTCAATGGCTGGTGTCCTGCAACTTTTAGATGTGCCTGTGTTGCATCACACCTGAATAGAATAATTAGGTCATTAGCAAGGCTCTGGAGAACTTATCTATGCAAGGAGGAGGTAATTAATCCATTTAATTCCAGCGTTTTCTATCTGTGGCACATCTAAAAAATGCAGGACACCGGCCCTTGAGAGCTGGAGTTTGACACCTGTGATCTACAGCCAAAGTTTCAAACTCCAGTCCTTGAACTTGGAAGCTTGAGTCCCACATCTTTTAGATGTATCCCTGTTCCAACACACCTGAATCAAATGATGAATTGCTTTCTCGGCATGTCATCAAGTTCAAAAGAGTTCTCCTAATGATCAAAATTTTTGACTTAGGTGTGTTAAATCACAAACTCACCTACATTTTGCAGGACACTGGTCATTGAGGACTGCAGCTTCACACCCATGAGCTTAACCAAATTGTCAATTTATTCAACCAGTTACAGTATATCTTGTTACAAATCTATGACTGAGTAAAGGAAGCTGACTGCAAATACATTCCAAAATTGTCAGATTTGTGTAAAAAATTATATATTACATGTGTAATTTTTGCTTCCACTTCCCAGTTGTTTACTTGTTTGTGAGCATAAAATAATTAAACTTATATTTGTTTCTATACTGTGACAAAATGTAAAAAAAAAAAAAAAAACTTCAAGGAGGAATGAATACTTTTGCATCGCATTGCGCAGGGATTTAGAGACAGTGAGTGAACTCATATTGTAATGTGCTGCTATTTGAGCTCTGTCACATTTGTGGAGTATTTCAGCGTATGCGGGTACTCAATCTTAGGAAAACGTGTCTTACTTTCACAAAATGCAAAAAAGCAAAGAAAGAAAGAGAGGAAAGAAGAAAAAAAGAAAAGGGTGCATGAAAATTTGTTCTGGCCAGTGAAAATGATGGCAAAGCTCTCAACGGCCTGTCATGGAACAGATGGTATTACAATATGGGAACAGCACTATTAACAGATCCATTCATTTTGTGCCTGTGCTGGGAGTGTTGCACATCACCGAGGAAGCTTTAAGTGGGCCAGTTTTTTCAGATGGTCACCCCACCTTTTGTGCTGACAGTTTGCCACTTTGTATCTTGTGTTTTCCTTTGAATATCACTGACAACATGATATTGAACACTCGCTTTCGAACCACTGTGACATTGTGGAGACCACACATTGTGCATTATGCCTTTGAAAATGCTTGTGAGTGTCTTTCAGAATGACCACTGCCTGTAATAGGACTCATTTTGCATTCAGATGTTGTCCAGACCAAAAAGCACTTTGTAGTTCTCCACTTAAGGACTTTTGAATTACACCCTGTTGGAAAAGAAAGGCAAAGCTAAGTGCTGCATGAATTTTTCAGATGCCCATTGTCTAATTGCACCTAATTAGCATGATTAAGAATTTAAGAGTTGTGTCTGCATTGGAACTAAAGACAAAGTAGTAGTTGTCACTTCTGCTAAAGATATGGCAAAAGAGATTCTGTTACTAAAAGATCTACAGCACCTTCTAAATTTATCTGCACCATTGTTAGAGTGTAAAAAGTCTTCGCAATAGCATGCTCGCACTGAAATCACACTCCAGTCTTTTTTTCTGATGTAGCTCCAGCTACCAGTTATCAGCTTGTGAAATTTTACTCTGACTTAATATGGACAAGTTTAGGCAGAAATTGTTTTTCGTTAAATATTTTTTTTACATTTTCAAGAGCAGTTAAAAAATATGAGCCTTGTATTATCTATTAAAGCATCCTTAACACTATGTAAATATCTCCTTTCAACTGTTTCACACAACAAGACCTCCATAAGGGTCAAATGATATCTGCTTTTTATAATTATTAATTCAATTCCTTTTAGTGTCTGCATAACCATGGTGGAGTTGCTTGATTAAAAACTCTGTAGTCCCTATATATTGGATGAAAAACTGGGATGTTATTGGATGCATTCTGAAATTTCTTCATTTGAACTCAGCTAAATTCTTTGGATACCTTTTGCTCTGATGCTGTTTGAGGCCAGCAGAGAAAAAAAATATTCAGCTTTTTCTCTGCTGCAGCATCAAACAAACATTTGGTTGCAAGAATATTAAAGCCTTGAGAGTTTTATTGCTATTATTATTGTGAAAACAGAAAATTGTGTCACTAAAGAAAGGACATACCGAAGAATGCAGATTTATCCAAGCTTTTGAACCTAACTGTTCTTTACATTTTTTGTGCAAGGTTATAATGCTTATTCAAAGTGTTAGACAAATCCATTAGTAAAGTGGTATGTGTAGAGCCACATTAACCACAGTAGAGGTATTTAATGGAAAGAGTTTGTCTTTTCTTTTTGACAGTATGGAGGAGGAACAGGAAGATTTTCTTTGGTTTAGAATGTTGTCTGAAGACTGAATGGAGTTATTTAGACAGTTGAAACTGGAATAAATCCGTTCTGTTACAAACTGAAATCATTCCTTTAATATTTCCACTTACTTCTCCTAAGGCATTGACATTTCATGTAGACATGTTTTCACATGGAAAATAGATGATAACAACACACAGGTGCACCTCAGTAATTTACAACATTTTCGAAAAGTAAAGTTATTTCAGCATTCCTATTCCAAAAATGAAACTCATGATATAGCTTTGCTACACTCAGCGATATAATTCAAGCTTATATTGTTTTTAATTTTTTATGATTATGGGTTCTAGCTAATGAACCTAAATTCAATAGTCATTCGTGCATAAACAAAAGGAATGCTTGCAGAGTCTTAAGATAAATACGTAGGAAACCTATTGAAGTTTCCTACGTATTGTATTCAGAACAAGTTCATGTCCTGAATACACAGATGTATTCAGGACATGAACTTTGTGTTAAGCTACTCTGGAAGCAGAAACACCTTTCCTGCACTCAGGGAGAAAAGACCAGGCTGTTGCTCAGTAGTCCAAGCTAATCTTTTCAGATGAAAGCAAACTTTGCATTTCAGTTGAAAATCAAAGTCTGAGAGTCTGGAAAGAACATTGAGAGGAAAAAAAAGAGTTTGAGTAGCTTGAGGTCCAGGATGAAGATTCTATAGTCTGTGATGATTTGGTGAATGATGTTGCTGGTGTTATTTCATTATCCATTCCAAAATCATCTTTGGAACAGGTACCACTAAATTTTAAGGACATGTCATGTATCCCTTTACTAGTAAGCATTACAGCAAAGTTGATATATCATATCACTTTGCTCCTGCCCATACTGTCAGAAGTACAAATTATGTAATTTAAATCTGTTTTCAGTGATCTGATCATTCAAATTTTCTGTTAAGCTGAATCTTGTCATTTGTGAATTTTTGGCCACATCCAAAATGATCAGAAATAAATGTTTAACATACATCACTTGGTGTGTGAATCTATATAACTAGTTTCACATTTTGAATTGAATTACAAAAACACACTTTGATTCTAGAATTCTTATTTGTTGAGATGCAAGTATTGCATTTTGTATTAGTGATACCGACTTTGGACAAGCAGGGGTGTCCAAAGTCGGTCCTCGAGGGTCGGCATCCTGCATGTTTTAGTTCTCTCCCTGCTTTTCAGCATGTCAATGTTCTTCTTTGACCTTCTAATGAGCAATCAGTTCATCCAGGTGTGTTAAACCAGGGAGAGAACTTAGACATGCAGGATGCCGACCCTCGAGGACTGACTTTGGGCACCACTGCTTTAAAGCATATAAATGGGATAAAAGATAAAATGCTAAAGCTATTTTTACCTTCATTTTTTGATTTGCAATGACCTACTGCACGCCCTTGCATAAATAAACCCCTAAGAGAGGAAAATATCCATTAATTGTATTTTTATTCTACACCTCTGAACACTGAAGGGCAGACTGTAAATACCCACCACCAAGTGTCGGAACACAGACGTTGCAAATCTGTGGATTCAGTTTACACTCACTAAACATTTTTCCTTCCCAAAGCATTGAATTACCCCACTTTGTCAAGTCTGTAAGTGTTAGAAATATATGCCCAATAAGTCCTTTAGTGCCATAATACACCAGCAGCAGAAATATTAAACAACAAGAGCATAACATTTGCATAAGACAGAACAGTGCGTGTAGGTTTGGTTGATTAAAGGATCAGGCTTTTGAGCCAGGTGAAGATCTCCTGAGTTTATTTTTATAACTAGAATTACTTCTATATATTCATTCATATATAGTTAAAGCAAACCACCATGTGGTCTAGAAATCTCCTCTCTACAAGTCATGTTAAATAGTAACGTGTTGCAGCATATTGGAGTCCTCAAAGCAACTGCAGGTTTTAAGGTGCTCTTATTCGCACTAGGAGTTTTGTCCTAGAACTTGCATCTTGGTTTGACTGCATCACAGAACTCTCTGCTGCACTGATTGAATTCATGGATGTTTTCATCAAAGCAAAGGAAAGCCATTAAGATGAAAAAAAAAAACTCAGTTCATTAGCACATTTTCACTCATGATTTAACCTGTGTTCTAAATGATTGAAAGTGTTGGTAATAGCATAAATATTTAATTAAATAGTAAGTTCCACGATGCATTTTTAAAATTCTAATCCAATATGGAATAAAATGTAACCTTCAAACTCCTCATAATCAGATTTTTTAATTCACATCAGAAGTGGGTTCTACAAAGTAATTATAGGTAAATATATTGACAGAGAGTTTCTGCACTGGGCCATTGAAATGTGAGCTTAATCATATTAGCAGATATTTTGTATAAAGTAAGTGGAGAAACATCATAAAGCTGTTTGCACACATCAAGCGTTTTGCATCAGTTACATCTTTAAATTATATTCTCCTAAAGTAGCCCTAAAAATGAGATAACATCTTTAAAATGAATTAGACACACATTTAAAGGGATAGTTGCCCTAATACTTTTACAGATACAGATAATTAGTGAACCACAAAAATCTAAACGTGCTGTTGTATTTTGAAAATTTGGATCAAATTAATGATTCTGAAGCAAATTCTTTAGATGCAGAGGTTGTGACACATTGATAAAAAATAAGTTCTTTAAAATAAATCAATGGTTGATCTTTGTATGAGTCACCTATGGAGAAGATTCTTTTTTTCAGTTTTGCAGTGGTGTAGTTAAAGTGATGTAGTTAAATCAATAACCACAGTGCCTATTGATTTTTAAAAATTTTCAACAAGACAGAGAAAAAAGTTTTCTCCGTCTACTTAATCACATCTTCATCTTCAGATAGGAACAAGTTGTTTGAATGTGCGTGTTGTCAGTGTTTTGTACATGTGGTGCAGATATAAAGCACTTTATGTGTGTAAAACCTTTGCAAAAAAATTCAGCAAATTGCATTGCTTTGTGAATTTCTCGTCATCAAAAAACATCTATTTATATCCCTGTTTTTCAACTTTTATTGCTGCTGCGGCTGCCTGTTCTTTGGATTCTTGCTGTCATGTCTCTTTTGTAGCATTTGTGGGTATCTACCTGTTTTGTTACTATGACTTATATTTTTCTCATCTTACAGTATCAGGAAAATATACATACTGACATAATTTGTTCTCTTGTTACATTCGGTATGTTTGGAGGTGATAATGATGCCTGGAGATCTGCCTATCATTTCAGTTACAGAATGACAGTGGCTAGTTGTCTCATTCTGATTCCACCCCTGTGAGATTAAAAGACTCACAGGGGTGAAGTCTCTCTCCGGGGAGAAATCCTTGTGGAAGAAGCCCATTCTCCAGTGTGCCTGGGTGGGATGAACCTCACTTGTTGATAAGTTATCATCTGTTGTCTGTCCTCTCAATCAGAACACATCCACCCTGCTGCAAGGCTCCCGCTCACCACCTTCTCTGTTTCGGGGAGGGCAGTCTGCATCAATACTGCTTTCACCCCATGCTGCTCTGAGAGAAGCCTCATTCTTCCTGAAATCAACTGAGAATTCTTCAGAAATTGGCCATTGAAGCTCTGAACTGTTAAAAGGCCACAAACCTTTCTATCCGCTAAGGAATGGATTTTGTCCTCAACATCTTTGAAATTTGACAACTTTGTAATGGAAAAAGTTTTTGCAGGGAATGTGAACAAAATCTTTGGAATGTTGATTTAGCTGATATGGAGTATGTTCATGAAATAGGAGATGTTAGAAAAAGAGATCCTTGAGGCATCTCTGCTGCATTCTTTAAAAACAACCAGCAGGCAGAGGAAAAGATTTACTGTTTTGTCTTTTTAATCCTGTGGAACAACACACAAAAGTAGACGAGTGTCTGTGACTGTGTACCTGTGACTGTGTGAGGTTAGCTAACTTACATCCTTACTTATTTACATATGGTGGACTACTTGAAAATCTTAATTCCTATTAACACAAGTATGAGTTTTCTATCAGCTCTTTATTAGCAGCATGCATATTGCAAAATCATAGAAAAAGCGATATATAAAATGATAAAATTTTATGCCAACAATAGATTGTTCTGTGAGACTTGTATGTGGAACAGAAACTCCAGAGATTCTGAAGAGTTTTTTTATATGGGTGGTGATATGATGCATGTGTTCGTGTTGTTGCTACACAGCAAATAGGTTGTACTTATAAAGCACCTGGTCAGAGGAAGTTTTTTAGGGGGTTAAATGTACTTTTCTCAGAACAGGTAGGTTTTTCTTGGATTCCATTAAATAATATTAGGGAGAATGCATTTGTTGATGCTGAACCCTAATCTGATAAGGCAGTAAATCAATGCCTTGGGTTACTAAAAGCTAAACTAATATTCTATATTTAACCAGTATCATATTGTTTTGTGACTGCCTCTCACATGTTTTACTAATGATGTTCAGATTTCTGATAGTATCTATTTTTCTTGACAGCAACAGATATGTTGTTCCAACCAGAACTTGTACAAGTTAGCCTCATTATCTTGATTCAACAGAGAGGATTCGGCTAAAAAAGCTCAAAATATTTCTTTGAGTGTATGACATAACTGTGCATTGCATTGCCATTTGTTTGGAAACATATCTGGCTCAACCCATAAAGTTAAACTTTAATTTACATCTTGTTTATGTGGACAACAATTTCAAGCTAAGAAATTTGCTGAATTACTATAACGCTAGTATGTTTACTTTGTTTCAATATGCACAAAAATTCCATCCTTACCTTATTTCATCATAGTTGCGTTTAATTGTTGACAAAATTTACACAAAATCTTGTTCTTGTGCTTTGCTTTACTGCTGCAAAATTTTATTGCCACGTTGAATGCAGTCTGAGGATGTCTGAGCGCAGTTACCAGACCAACTCACACAGCAGACAGGACAGAAGATGCAACTGTCAGAAAAGTTACTTTTTCACATATTTTTTAGATCACAAAATAATTTTTTCCTAGTCCATGATACATTAGAGCAAGCTGTGCTAAACTGACTTTGATTTTGAAAGAAAGGAGGTGAAACTGAATGGGTCGAAGAGAAACTATGGGTCAATAAGATCATACACAGAAAGACAGCACCGACATTCAGTTTTGTTGGAGAGTCTGATCCCAATTATTTAAAAATGTCTTGTATGACAATCGATATCAGGTCGAGACATCCTTTACTGAAGCATAATTCATCTTAGGCCTACCTGTTTTGTCTGTGCTAGCTGGATTGAACACATAGTTTTTTGGTTTTTTTATCAGCAAGCAATCATTAAGCAGAACATAAACTATGGGCCATCAGTATTTCAATTGTAGTTAGCCACATATTTAGTGTCACTCATACAAGTAAGTATATTTCACAGCCAAAAGACACAAAGTGAAGAGCCTCAGAGTACTCTTTATTGTCCCTTGTGGGTCCTTTGCACAAGCCAACCGCTTGGGGACAGAAAAGTGATGCCTAAAGACCAATGTGAGCAGAAGTGTTTCAGAAATTATATGTCTGAGTCGATTTGCAATAAAAAGAATTGATCTGACATTTTAATGGACCTGGAGAAATAAAATACCACAAGAGTAGGTGAAATTCAGTTTTCTCAGCAAATACATCATCGGTGTTGAGGCATTCAAGATGACTGTATAGAATTCCATAGAAATAAACTGATAAAATGACAAAGCTTGGCAAAAGTCCTTGGGAGATCTTCTCCTTTATGTCCCATATGAATAATATATAGGACAGCATTCTCTTACCACTGTTCATAATGTTAATTATACAGCCATATATCCACAGTCATCCCTCTCAGTTTCAGAGGTAAACAAAAGTCAGGCCAAGGACAGTGTTGGGAAGCTGCAGGGGTTATGCATGTGTCGCTACCTGTAATGACACTTCAAGAGAGCATTCATGTCCTATTGACTTTGAAGCATGGTGGGCTGCGGCCTTGTAAATTGGAATCGAACAGAACAATTATCCCATTAAGGTGTCAGCAGATGTAGAATAGAGCAGATGTTACTTGTTAGCTTCAGTCTGAATGATCCACAGCAAGCTGTGTGGCACAGCAAAGCTAAGTAAAGGCTTTAAACAAAATTATGGCAGATGTTTTTTATTTGTTGACGTGTTCATGGTTGAGCACAGTAATGACAGGTATTTATATCATAGGTAACAACACTGCTGGAAAACTTCCAAAACAACTTTCTGGTGAGGCGTAATTGTGGATAAAATGAATAACTTAACCTTGTTTGTCTGGAGAAAAGTCAAAGCAATTGTTCATTGTAGTTCATGAAGCACGGTTAGCAAAGTTAACATTCCTGCATCTTGTACTGCAACTTATGAGCTTTTTCTATGGCCAAACTGTAGTTTAAGTACCACTGGTTTTACTTGGGCTCTTTTATTGGCATTTATATAGGACATTTTGGTATTGGCTACATTTCTTGTGTATGTATTAATATATTAAGAATGTAAAACAAATTATGAAATTATGTTTGCACATATTTTCCATCACCAACCTGAATAAGCTTAAATGCTTATTGGGTTGAAGCAATTGTAATGTACAATTGTGTAGGGAGGGTGTGGCCTGCATAAATATTATGTAGCTGCTATTCCAAACACTTTAAATTGTCAAAATATTGGAGCGTGACCAAGGACTAATCAAATGGTTTGTCATAAATAGTCAATGAGAAAATGCTGTCAACTGACTTCCAAAGATTCGAGAAGAATCAAACTTTAAACTACCTGGAATCCATTTTCCTCAACTGTTGTCATATTTCACAACTGTAACTTACCGAAAGTGCCTAAAAGTGCAAGGTGTTCAAACCTCAGATATATTGCCAAGGTAACAAAGGCTGAGATCTGACCAAAGCTGAACAAGACACGTAAAATGAAATGTCAAGATTGGGCCCAAAAATATCTAAAGATGGAAAAGCTATATTTTTTGTGCTGGAAAATGCTTCATTTCAGGCAGTGAAGGGCCCAAAATACTACCCTTGTTTCTGTAATTAAAAAGAGGGAATGCTAAATCATCAAATTACTATTTCTGAAATGTCAGAAAGCTTTATTTGTAATTCTAGAATTATTTATTATTTTACAATTTACAGATAAAGATGAACAAGTGAGATGGGGAAAAATAATTTAGTTTCAAAAAACCTGCTCAATAATAATTTATTTTTAATCCAGTTTAGTGTTAAATAGTACATTAGAGCCCTTTGTCATTTTTGATTTGCATTTTACTTTAAATACATGGTACAAATGATCCCTGTCACATCCCACCTTTCAGTGTGTTTCTATTTGTTTCTCAAGAAGCTCCTCCAAGAACAGGCGATGGAAATGACTTCAGGAGTGAGCTCAAACTTACTGGGTTGTTTTTGTCATGTGTCTTTGAGCTGGCCCTTTGATGGGCTGGCCACCTGTCCACGGTGTATCCTGTTCTGACAGCTTGGATAAACTCCAGCATCCTGCAACCCTGAAAAGGACAACGCTGGTTTGAGAAAGGGATGGATGGTTCATGCTGAATGCAATTATTCTAAAAACTGCTGTGACATTCACACCAGGGGAACCTAAACCAATTTGAAAGCCTGCACCAGAAGTTACCATGCAACGAGCAGGTTTTCATTTCTAACTTGTCATATATTGCATTAAGGTTGTACATTTTGTCACATTAAATGAAAAGGATTGTGCCAATGCCCTTTTGGACACAGTTTTATTTTAAAAAGTTGCCGGCTTGTTGTTCGGCTGTCAGTTTGACGTTTTGTGACAACACGTGCTACTCCATGTAGACCTTGTCACACTTCCTACCATATTTATGCATTTTTCTCACTGTAGTTGAGGCTTCTTGTCAGCCATCCATCTTCTTTCCTGCAACCTGAAAATTATTCAGAGTGAAATTTGACCACTGCTATTGCCAGAATTGGAACAAGTCATTGAAACTAGTTGATTTCCTGGCATGGATCCAGCTATTAGGTATTAATTCAAACCTTTCAAAAGGGCCCAGTTATTGCAGAAGCTTAATGTTAGTATTTTTCTTTTTTCCACTCAAAAGCCAATTTTAATTTTATTTTTGGGATCTGTACCCTGTTGAAACATGCAGTTTTGATAACAATCCTGTTGCTTTTTTGAAGAGAAGCTAGAAAGTTTGAAGGTTGGCTTTAACTTTTATTCTTTCATCTATTTGTGCAATGCACTTTGTTCCATTGGAAAATCTTTGGACAAAGCTCAGGTCAGTTTCAGGAAGCCAACAAATTTTAAGTAAACTCTTCCAGTTCTAAAACAAAGAGCGATCAAATATCCAACTGTTATTGTGTCAGGATTTTGCTAATAGAAAGAGTTTGGAGTTTCTCTCTGCATCTTGCTGAAAGACATTTAGCCAAATATCATTGGAGGGTGAACACATTTAAGCTGTATATACTGTAGATATTATATAGAAAAAAGTAAGTCCCCAATAAAATCAAACATCTAAATGTTGAAGTGTTTAAAGTGCAGTAGGGTCATTTTATGTTTGATCATTTCCTCCTAGAAAGGAACAGTCCAAGCACAAGATTCAAAGGCTGTAATTAATTCAGTATTTATGATAATGGTGGATGCAATCTATTCACTGTCACTGTAAGGGAGGACACACTATCGTTGGTGGAAATCTTTCAAGTGTATATTAAAGGGGAATGAAACATAAAATCCATATTGTACATTTTTTTTGCTATGATTGTTTTTTTTCTTGATCATATTTTAATGTGTTTTTGAAACTAATGTTATTATCAGTTTACGTGCCAAAATGTAAAATCTATTTGATGTCTGATAGAAAAAATACAAAATTACACCTGTTTGCTGCAGCAGCAATAATAACACAGCATTTAAAACAGTTGTACTATATTTCATATTATGTGGAAGTTTGTGGAAAGTCACACAGCAGAAACAAAAATGTTTTAATTTGATTAACAACTCTCCTGTGGCTTTCTCTGCTCATGACCCAGTAGAAAACACTAAATGACAAAGAATTTGAAGATGTAATGACACAAACCAATTTAAGCCCGATTGTGTGTAGTTACTGCTTCTTTTTGGCTATTCTATGTGTGGATTATATTTCTCGTTCTTGTTTTTCTTTTTAAACAATTGCTTTATGCAGCACACACTTTTGGTCTTGTTCTTTTTCTTCTGACTCTCTTTTGGACTTCAAATTTACATCCAGTAGCCATGTGACAGTATAACCTCATTGTTTGTAAGAGTTAAGAATTACAGGAGATACATAAGATAAAAAAAAGTTTGGACAGAAGTGTCCAAAAGACTTGGCGTGAAAGGGTTTGGCAACACTTTCACCTTTCTGTTTTTAATTAAATGGTGCATTTAAGCATATCTTGGTTCTGTCTGGTTGTTGTTAAGCTGTATCTTACCAAACTTGTAAGATCAGTTCTTATCTCAATCAAAGTACACTTGGTGATTATCAATCTGATTTAAAAGGCCTCCAGGTACACATACTGTATGTCAAAGCGACATTTCTAATATCAACAAGCTTTGGAAACATTTTCATTTACACTGGTTTGAAGTAATGTTTTTTTTATTATTATTATTGCTATCTCGCTGTGATACAAATTGTGTTTGTTGCAATGAATTATTTAATAAGATGTAGAGTTTATTTGAGTTTTATTTTGATCAGAAATGCAATTTTATTCTGTTTTGGCTTTGATAGGCAGAGCCAAACATTCCTTGTAGCGTTGTGATTTATTTATTTATTTCTTGTAATTTAACCTGGGACACTCAAAATCCACCATGGTGGAAGAAGGCGAAAAGTTATTTAGTGTCAATGTCAGAGAGAAAATAACATGGCACAACAATAATGGCTGCAGGAAGATTTGTTTGCAGATTCTGTGCAGGTAATTTGTTTCTTTTGTTTATTTCGTGTTAAGACACAGGCTAGTGCAAAGAGAATTACCTGTTCAATGTTTGTTTTGTACCTAGATAATGCCTTATTCGTTTTATCAAGGGATAAATGCAGTCTTGAAACCCACTTTTCAAAGGAAAAATGAGGAAAATTGGCTTTGTTGGTTTACAAAAATGAGCTAATGTTCTGTGGACATGTTGCCATCATCCCTTGATGTTATCTTCTTGAAATAAGCCCATTTGTATACCATTTTATGACAAATGAATCTAGCAGAAAATATGTTAAAAGTATATTAAACGCAGCATAAAAACCACACATTTCACAAACACTAATGCACAGTGATGCAAATACATGCATGTAATTAAAAGGAAAACAGTAGGAGTATAGACCTTATTCTGCCTAACAAAGAGTCCATAATGCCACATTGAGTTTATTTTATGCAAGCTTTCCGTACAGGATAGCTTCTGGCACACATTTCCTTGTTGTCTGTCAAGATAAGGTCACAAAGACAAGTTGAGGTAGGCCCTAACATTTCTCTTATGACCAACATTTTCCAGCTCATTCTGGGGAATCAAAACACGAGGGGGAAAAAAAAAATCACATACTCTCACAAGAATGCGTGCGTGTCATGGTGTTAACAAGATCTAATTGCTTTTATTTGAAACAGTATGTTTTACTACTGCTACAACAATTCAAAAATATTTATATTGCAAATAAATCCACTTATATATTTTGATTGATTTTAATAACTAGATTGAATCCATCCATCCATTTTCTTTACATCCTTGTCCCTAATGGGGTCGGGAGGTGCTGGTGCCTCTCCAGCTACGTTCTGGGCGAGAGGCGGGGTCACTCTGGACAGGTCGCCAGTCTGTCACAGGGCAACACAGAGACAAACAGGACAAACAACCACGCACACACTCACACCTAGGGACAATTTGGAGAGACCAATTAACCTGACAGTCATGTTTTTGGACTGTGGGAGGAAGCCGGAGTACCCGGAGAGAACCCACGCATGCACAGGGAGAACATGCAAACTCCATGCAGAAGGACCCCGGGCTGGGAATCGAACCCAGGACCTTCTTGCTGCAAGGCAACAGTGCTACCAACTGCGCCACTGTTGAATCAAAAGTGTAAAATAAGGGAACAGTAAATTCAGTAACTGTTTTATTTTGCTACACAGAATAGTACACAGTAGACATTTGGTATTTGTGGTTTTGGGACCATAGTTACATAAAAACAGATGAAATACTTGAGATTTCCCCTATAAGTACTTAAACCTGCTTACTTTAATACTTCAAGGACCAAATATGCATTAGTGTGCATTGATCTCCATATGCTCTGGTCAGCCAAACATACATAAAGTGTTCTTTGGTTAGGTGAAAAACCTGCACACTGAAGATTAAAAACATTCCCAGCTTACATTTGTTCCTCTTCAATAACAGAATTTTATTTTTGTTGTAAATAATCCGCCCTATGCAAAATGTTGCAGTCTGATAACATTTTATTGCTGTTATTGCCTGCGGTTATTGCCAGTAGTAAAGAATGCAAGAACAAGATGAGCTTCATGAGCAGCGGATGTTTATGAGATGGAGTTTGTCAAAGTTATTGATGGGCCTTCAGTGTACATTGAGTGAAGAACACATTTTTCAGTCTGGAAAATTATTTATGGTCAGGCTTTTGAGATAATAAAAATGCTACTAAAAGTTGTGATCCTTTAGCAAAAGGAGAATAAAACATTTTATTTTATCCAATAAACAAAATCTGAAACTCCTGAACAAAGTGCAATTGAATTTAGAATTTTGTGGGTAGAATGTGAATTTTTTAAATTTAATTAACTCAGAACCAAAATGCTTGATCTGCTTCTTCTGCAAATTCTTAATCTCATTGGTTGATTTAAATGTTTTATGGAAATGTATTATAATTAACTAAAAAAAAATGGGTCACTATGGTTGGCATAACATAACTGTGTGCAACCCTTTATCTTTATATCTGCTTATATAAAAAGCAGATATAAAAATATCTGCTTTTGGTAACAACTCTCTCTTCTAAACTCAGACAGCGAAATAAATTAATAAATATTTTTCAAACGCATAAAACAGAGATTGTTCTCAGAGCAATTGTGCCTGTTGTTTTGTTATTTATCTCCGTCTCCTTTCATATCATATCACGGATACTGTTAATAGCCCTAAATGTTTGTTCTGCTTCCATGATGCTTGCTCACTCTGAATATAAAATGACATCTGTTGATGTGCATTCAGCCAGCATCATCTGACAATAATGATTAAATTTGCTGTTGCATACCAATTGTGCTGAAAACGTGCCACGGGATCCCAAGAGTGATTTGTGCTTAGTTTGTTAATAAAAATATATATATCCAGTCTCATTTTGTTTCTCCTGTGCAGTCTGGCATATCTACATTCTGCCGTATGAATAAATCAGTCTTAAATGTCAGTGACTGGAATGTGTTATTGGAAGCTCCCCACTGAGACTTTGGTCACTGTTAGTGGGAGGATGCACACCCACTGATGGATTACAAAGATGCATGTGCACTGAAATCAAATGCATCCTACCCATGGAAAATAATTGTTTACATCATATTTGCTTGGTGACAGTGCTGAAATATGTACATAAAATAATGTGAGAGAGAACAGACAAACAGCATATTAAAGTAATACTGCTCTGGAAAAAAATAGCAGTCCACTACACTGAACTCCTCATGGTTATTCCACCAAATACTGATTTTTGAACTCGTCCTGAGATACAACATTAATATTGTTGTTTCTAAATGAATATGAACTTGTTTTCTATGCATTTGTTGGAGGTCTAAAACAGGGGTAGGCAGCTTCAGGCCTCGAGGGCTGGTCTCCTGCAACTTTTAGATGTGTCTCTACTTCAACACACCTGAGTCAAATAATGAGGTCATTAGCAGGACTCTGGAAAACTTGACTGCAGTTAGGAGGTGATTCAGCTGTTGGACCAGGGAGATATCTAAGAGCTGCAGGACACCGGCCCTCGAGGACCAGGATTGCCCACTCCTGGTCTAAAAGCACTGCATCTTTTTCGTTATTTTGACCCTTTTTCATTTTCTGCAAATAAATGCAAATTTTTTGCTTGGAATTTCAGAGACATTTTGTCAGTAGTTCATATAATAAAAGAACAATGTTAATTTTACTAGAAGGTAAAATCAGAGAAACTGATCATTTTTAATGGTCTTTTTATTTTCTAGTGCTGCAGCTACAGACAATGCAATTTTGGTGAGTAAAGGTTTGAGCACACATACAAAAAACAGAAGCAAAGATGATTCCAACCTGGTGAATCTTTTCAGGTCAACAAACACTGAAGAAATGTCAAGGAAATTCAGAAACTCATAAATTCAATATTTTTTCCAGTCAGTAGCTGTGTTTCCATTGACCATAAAATTGCACAAATTGGATTGATGATTTTAATGATTGCACTTTAGAAAATACGTCTATTACTGGTTTCACAATTGGTGACTGTATGATGTGTTTATGACGTTTTTATGTTTTCATGCAATTCAAACACTTTTCTCATCACACAAATCACTCCAGTTTGTATACAGCAGCTGATGAGCACTAGTCCAGCAGCTGAAATAGAAATATCTAATGTATGTGTTTACATCTGCCGCCACCACGATTTGTAATGACTTATTGCACAAACAGACTTACTGATGTGTAATTTTAATTGTATTTCTTCTTCAATGGAAACACTGACGAAATTGAGATTTTGGACATTAGAAGAATATTAAAAAAAAAAGTTACACATTTCAATGGAATCCCAGCTAGTGAATTCTCCAAATCTTGGTGCACTTTCAGTCCTCCTTCTAAGGGTAATTCATGCTCTCCTTCCATGTTTCCAACCCTAATTCTAACTCCCATTCCAACCTTCCTCCAAACCTTGATTGTTAACCTCCTCCAACTCTAATTCCAACCCTCATCCAAACCTAATTCTAACCCTTCTTTCCTTCCTTACCTTCTTTCTGTTCTTTACTTTCTTCCCTTCCTTCCCAGTTGCAATGCCTAGTACAGCTTGCCTTTCAAACTACTGAAGAAATCAACCACAGTTTATACTGGTGCAACCAATGACAATGATGCAAACACATGGATACATCACCATACTCACAAGATGGACAGTGATTATAAAGCTGCTAGTTCTTTCAATTCTTCGCATTTGGAAAAGTTTGTCTTACTGCCAAGTTCAGCTGCTAATTTTAGTACAATGTAGAAGTTTTTGCTTTTTTGCTGCTCAGCCTTCTAGTGAGATCTTCATAGCCTTTCCAGGTACTAAGGTGAGGGTTTAATTTTGATAGTAGGCGAAACCAACACTTGTGTGAGTTCAAGACATTTAACAGACTGAGGAGAAATTCTTTATCATATCACATTCAAAAGGCAAATAGAGAAACATCTTTAATTGAGGAGGTATCAAAAAAAAAAAAAAAAAAAACGCCATTAAACTTTCAGAAACCACAATAATCTCTAGTCACTTAGATATAGTTCCTTAACAAACTCAAAGTTCTTAGTAATTAGCAACACACACAGTTGAAGCCGAAATCAATCCAGGAGCTCTCTGGAGATGTAATCCTTTCTTATCCTACTGTAAGCTCTGATCAATGAAACAAGCACAGGCTTGCATTTGGTCCAAGTTAAACTGGCACCCAAAACACCATCCTGCCGATGCTGATCAAAAAGTCACAAACAGACAAATTTCTTTTTTTTTTTTTTTTTTTAGCAACGCAGAACACAATGATTAGCCTCAACACGATATTTGGATTTTCTCCTTGTGTCTGTTTCGGTTTTTATTGGGTTTTCTGGCTTTCTCCAACAGTCAGTGAGGTATTTTTTTTAACTCAAAAGTCTCAGAAGCAATGGATGCCAAACAAATGGTACAGCTTAAGAAGAACATACTGTTCCTTATTTTAGCATGTGACTGCTATCTCAAATAAGAGCTACCACACAACTTAAACTCCAAATCAAGTGATAACCCACAAATTTTCTAACATTGCTTTAGTGTTAAGAGGTGAAAATCTGAATTTTCTGTTTGCTATTACTAACTTCAACTTCAGCACAGCAGCAATACCTGCTCTTGCAAAAAAGAACACAAAAAAAGCAAACTGGTTACTTCTTTTTTTATTTAAAAAATTGTTTGGATTTCTTTTAGCATCTTATGATCATGGTGGACCCCACAAACTATAAAGCACTAATCTTATCAATATAAGATTGATATATTATATATCAATCTTATATATAATATATATATATATTATATATAAGATTATAATACACAAACATGGTACTTAGTAGAAGATAACACAGAAAAACACTATAGTAAACCATGTTGATACCCACCATGAGCTTTGTTATCCTTAACAAGGTCAAATTTGGTTTTATTAACCTATCTGTTTTCAAAGTTAACAAAAACACTAAAGCGCTAAGCAAAGAATTGGCTCCTGTACTTATGGATTAGGACAAAATTATTTTCTGTACAGTGAAATAGCCAATTTAGAATACTTTCAACACAACTTTAAATCCCTTACCAATTGATAATCTGCTGTAATCTTTCTTCTGAAGGGCTCAGACAATTCATTATGTCTGATGAAAACACCAAAGTCAATGTCTGAGACCTAAACGGGGTAAATCTCCCTCAAAACACTGAGTAACAATGTTCTAGTCATCTGCATCCAATACGATGCCCCTGTGTAATTTTAATCATTTAAGTTAAAATACATTTAGAAGTAATTTATTCCCCACCAGAATTTTTAATTTGTTGAAATCTATTTAATCATGGTTTGTTATTTTTTCCATGTATGATTTTTTTATCTATTTGTCTGTATTTTGTTCAGTAGTTCAACTACCATAGCCAGTAAAACAAATGGCTTATAAGTGAAATGTGCATAAAATAGAGCATAGTGTTAATGAACAGATAGAGCGTGGGTAGTATGACAGTAAATTCCCTGAAAGAGCTTGAACTTTTACAACAGAAAGACTCCAGTGCTGAAGTTGCTGCGAGTTTCTGGCAAACCTCAATGATTGGCAACGAATAGATGAGTGCAGCCCCGAGGCAGTCCAGTGTTGCTGGATATCAGTCACCGCTGATAAATAGCCCTTTCCACCCAAAACAAATGTCCCCTCTTTTACCAGTGATTTAGATGAAACACCCAATGGACATCAAAATCCAATTGCACTCCGCTCATCAAAGTGCATCTGTTGGCTGCCTTTTAGTGGCAAAGCAAATGTTCCATGAAACACCGTCAACATTAAAATTTAATTTCCCATCCACAGAGAAAACACCCCTGTGAGGACTGTCAGTCATTTTATACACATGTTAAACAATGGCGTATTAATTTTCCCCAGAGTTTATTACGGTCTCTGCCGTGGCCCCCCTCCTCTTCTGTTTCATTGCCCTGCCGTCTCACTATCTTACACACACTGCGGCTCTTCTTCACTTGCAGTTGAAAAGGCTGTCAGGGTGAAATCTAAATAGGTAATTATCTGACTTGTATAAGGCAGAGAGGAGGAGAGAGAGCGAGGCAGCCGCCGGGCCGTCGTGACTGGCCTAAAATCGAGCCCACTTCTCTGCACAGGAATATTAATTGCAGTTTCACCTTGTGTTTGGGGTTGTTGTTAAATCTGTCTTCCTTTTTTTTGAACAGGCAGTCTTTACCAGTCCCACATTCATCCATTTCTTACAGTTTAAGCTTCCTGAAAAGCCTGATGTCAGGGTTTATCACTTGTCTCAAAATGGAAACGGGGCTTCTTTAAAATCTTTCTCCCATTCTAACGTTTCACTGAAAGTGTGTGTATGTCATTTGTAGTGAATAAAAGTGGAACATAAACAAAATGTTTGATGCATTATTCTCATTCTTGATTCTTGTTTACTGAATGGAAGTCTGTTTTTGGTGGGCTACTGCCCCCAATAGGCCAAATAAATGGAAAATTAATTTTTACTGAAAACTTAATCATACACCTGATATTGAAAAGCCCAAAAGTTATTTTTTTATTTATATTTCATTTTAAATGTGATGAGGCAAATTATTTAAAATTGATGGATAATTGTAGCACAGCTTGATTTAGATTGTTTCAAATTATTATTTAAATTATATTACCAAAGTAACAAAACCAATTTAAGCTTTAATAAGTCATTGATTGTTCTGCTTGGTCCAAATAAGATTCTTAAAATATATTTTCTTGGTGAAAATAAGGAATAAGTGATGTGCAAAAGATTTTAGAAGATAAGTAAGGGAACTTTCAAGTGTTTTAAAGAATTTTTTTTGCTTATTTACACCTGCGTCTTATGATTCTTTTATTTTTATTTTGATGTAATATAATTATTAGCTTGTGACAGGTCGACATTGTATCCTAAATAATAACTGCATGGACATTTGCATGTTTGCTTAATAAATGATTATCTGAGCTATGAGTTTGCTCAGTTTTTTAACAAATGGTAAATAAAAATCACTTCCATTGTAATAATTGCATGATACCAATTGAGTGCAGATTGTCTTGTATGATTAGGCCAACATCATGGTTGACTTCATTCACAATTTTGAAAATAATATACACTATGTTAAATGTTTTTATTACTATTGTTGAACTCAATACCCAATTGTTTTTAGACGGATACTCTCTTAATTAGCTAGCTCCTCATGTTTGAAAGTGTAATCTGAAATCTGATTTAATCATTATTTAACACTTGATTTACATATGAATGCTTTAGCAGCAAATCATCATCCAGATAATTTTGTTTTGTATAAATGTCATATTTTTTACCTTTACTGTATCTGTCCTCTGACATTTCAGACGAACTGAACCTTTTTTATTTTACATTAGCTGCTTGCACTTCGCCCTTACATGACTTTATCCCAGATGTTTGTGTTATTTAAACCGTGGCTATTAAGAACCGCAAAAAAACCTGTTGACCTTAATGGGACTAAAGATATACAAGCCTGGCAGATTCTTTCCTTGTATAATGGTGCAAGTGCTATTGATCCTGGATAACATTTAATTTCCCTCGCAGTTGGTGTCCATCAGATTTGCATGAGGTCACACCGCTTCACCTCATGTCTCAGTGTGGCCTGGAACCTTTTGACTGAGTGACTGGTAACAAATGATCATCCTCTTGGCTGCACTTTGCAGTCTGGCTGGAATAGCCTTCAGTGGCTGGCTTGTGCACACACATATAGACCTAATGGAGGTGGGCAGGGTAGAGGAGGGGGGATGAGCAGAGATGGATTCTCTCTGTCATTCTCCGCTCGAGCATGCCAGCCCCTATTTGAAGAGATGAGCCATGTTTGAGTTCACATCTCTAATTAGCCACAGAGGCCCGATCCTTGTTCGCAGAATTATTACACTGCTTAATAACAGCTGCTACAGAACCATAGGAGGAAAAAACTAACACTCACAGTTTAGACATGCCGTCGACTTGTGTCTGAAACATGAGCACAGAGACACATTTTGTTTGGATCTGCAAATATGCAAATAGCATTGTATGGATGTGCAATATGTGCGTGTGAGTCCCTGAGTGTTTCCCAACAACAATGAGAGAAATGCCAAAGAAGTGGGTCTCAGATGATTAAGAGCAGCCTCTTTCCCCAAGCGTGTTGGTCTCCAGAGACACATCATCTTCCTGATAGTTTCTAGGCTGAGCCTCGGCCTTGGACAGATGACAGAGAGAGACGCCCAGCAACTCCTCCTTTGTCTAGTTCAGGGAGGCAGTCTGCTATCTAGCATTATTTATCTTACAAATGACTCTATCACTGGGCTCTAGTGTTTGACTTCACATCTGGATGACTGAAAGAGTGCAGAACCAATCTGATCTCTTCTTCTGTGTCAGTTGTCATTTTTTTCCTCCCTAGATGATATTTAAAATTCATGAAGCTGCCTCCTGCTGTTTTGTCTTTTTTTAATTTATGTGGTCATTGAGTATTGCTGCTTATCAAATGTTTTCTAATCTCATTAAATAAAATAAAGTAACAAGCCTGTGTACAAATCTATCTTTCAACCACAAGGATTTGAACAGACAATAACATGATCCTTCATCTCCTAATTAACCAACACAGGAGTTTGCAAAGGGAAAACCTTAAAACTGAAGCTTTGACTGTCCTCTGAGAAGAGACAATTAGCATGTTGTCCTTGGTGGCACACAACAACACATGCACCTTGCGTTTCTTTGCTGTATTTTTTATTCTTCTTTCTGCCTCCAATGGAGACTGACCTATATGGAGAAAAATGTCAAGCGTAAGGCAGAGAGCAGATGAGAGAACAGCAGAGAGAGAAGACAAAAGCCGACTAAAGCATACACTCAAATCCACTCATGCAGGAAATAGAAAGAAAAAATAAGATCCTTTCCCTTTTTTTTTCTCCTCTACGCTCCCCTGGAGAGGTCACCTTATCTCACAGTTACATGGTGAAAGCTGTACAATGTATGTGCAGTGCCACATTCATTTTGTGATTCTTAACAAGCCCTAATTAAAGTGAGAGAGCATATTTATGGTGCTTAAGTTACCAAGAAACAGGAGCTAATTTTAAGATGAATACAAATTCTCTGTCAAATTGTCACATAAGTTGTGAAAAAAGTAAGAAACTAATTTTATATCAATTTATGAAATTGTTGGATTCAAATAAAGTATATATTTAAAAAAAAAAAAAAATTGTTTAAATTTAAAAAATGGAAGTTATTAATGTATAGCGGCCACTCTTCCTCCTGAAATATTGGCATTTCTGGCTCCATGTCTTGTGAAACATGATATTTTTTTGGAGGATGACTTGATCGTTGGAAGATAATAGATAGCTTGTTATAGAGGACATGCTGTGTGACCAACCACTGAGGATGCAGCTAGCTGACTGAGCGGTGACACATAGAAAGAGGTTTTCTTGGAAACCCAGAACAAACAGCAGAACCATAAACAGCTGCACTTCAGCCTATGTCTGCTAATGGTTATCTCGTGGATAACAGGATGGATTATTTACAGCTTCAAGAACACATGCTGCAGCAAGTAAGATCTTGCTGTGTTTTTGGCTGTCTCCATAGCAACAAAAAAGCAACTGGATGATGGTACTTAGCATCCATGACAACCTATGGCATACTTGTGGGTTAGTTTCAAAACATTTGGATGTGATAAATATTTGAATTAAAATCTCAAGAAGAAATAGAAGTAGTAGTCCCCATGGCAAATAAAAAAGTCATTTACTGCAGAGACTATGCAGGCTGGTGGACAAAGATTCCTGGACAACAGTGATTTCTTAGGAAAGTTTCCACTTCCTATCTGCGGCTACTCCCCTCCGATGTTTGATCTTCTATTTATTTATTTGTTTGGTTAATCATGCATTGGCTATCTAGATATGTTTGAGTTATTTTTATTGAGAAACAATTTTGTCAAATGCTTACTAAAAATCATTTCAAACAGCGTCTTTAGTGATAGCCATGTAACAATCAACCCTGCAGGATCCAAGTGCTTATCGTATTTCTGGGTTCTGTAAGTGCTAAATTGGATGTTTTACCCTTTTTTGTATTTACAAATTATTCATGGTTAATGAAAATTTTGGTTTCTTGACAAAAACAATGTAAAAATAAATCTTTTGCCAAAGTAAAAACTAATTTCTACAAAATATTGCCAAATAAAAATAGGTTTGCTAAAATAGGTGATTATGTAAGTATTCACCCTGCAAGTCAGTAGAAGATGCACCTTTGGCTGCAATCAGAGCACAGAGTTTGTGTGGATAGGTCTCAATCAGGCTTCCACCTCTGGGTGCTGCAATTTTACTCCATTTTACTCAATTTTCTCGCTAACACATTCAAGCTCTGTTCGGTCCAGCCACAAATTCTCAAATTCATGTGTTTGTGGTGATGTGCAGTGTTTTATGGCCGCCAAACAAAGCATCTTTGTCTGATTGGTAAAAAGGTCCATTTTAGTCTCATCAGACAACCTTTCATCCGCTTGACCATGGAGTCTCCTTGAGACTTCATTTGAGTTTTCTTCAACTGTAGCTTTCTCATTTCTACTCTCCCATTAAGCTTTGACCAGTGAAGAACCTGGGCAACAGTTGTTTTCTGCAGAGACTCTCACCAACTGAGCTGCTGAAGCTTACAACCCATTCAACTTAGTCCTGGAGGCCTTTGTGTTTGTTAATATTAGGTGTTCTTGTAGTAGACTTTGCTTCCTGTCTCCAATGATGTAGTTGGGGGTTTTTTAAAACACTAACAATAGCATGAAAAGTGACAGTTAACTCTCAAAGCAGCCACAGTTCCTTTAAGTAATTACTATTGTTATTTTTGTGTCAATCAAGCAGAAAGAGCAGCTTCTCTAGAGATATAGTTGAGTAACAATTTATGAAGAATGACAACTTTGTTGAAAACTAAACAAAATAATGACAATCCTTTAAGGAAAAAAGACTGTGCCGCTTCACCTAAAAATACCAATAAATGGCATTGGTGATATAACACATGAAAATATATGACAATCATGGCATATTGTTACAAAATTACATCCCTGCTGGTCTTGTTTTTTGAAATTACAATCCCTCTTTAGCAGCACTGGAATCTCTAAAGTATTTCTGCATTCATCACACTAAAGGTGCAACATCTTTTCTTGTCCTTTTTGTACCATTGAGATGGAACTAAAATGGTGCCTGCATTTACATATTGAATGAAAGAACAGAGACAGAGCCTCTGGGATATTGTTTTCTGTCATTCTTTGGATATTTGGTTTTGATTGGAGACACAGATAGTACTTTCCCACAACAGCTGCATGTACGAAACAATTGTAACCTCTTTCAAAAACAAGATGTGGAAATAGCTTCAGTAAAACCAAATATGTTTCCTAAGATTGTCCACTCAGATGCATCGAAAAACATTTTTTCCATCTGTATCAAACTAAATATATTTAGTCTTAATAACACTTACATCTATAGTCTGAAAGGGATATGTCCCAGTTTGGATAATTAGTGGGACATTCTCACAGGGGAGTTAAGCTCCCAAATGGACCATTTTGAAGATGACTTCCTGAATATTAACAACTCAAAGCGACATTAATTTGAATGAGGCAGATGATTGCTACTGTTACTAGATCAAACAAACAATGTTACCATTGCTATGTGTTGTTGCTATGAAAGCTTTTCAATTATCTAATTTCACCTCATGGGGGAAACTTATTTTAGCCACTGGTACCTGGGATCTTGTTTTTTCAATCATGATTCTTGTCTCATGATGACAGATAAGGGCCAGAACATACAAAACCTAATAAATGGGGAGCTTTGTTTTTGTTTGGATAAACTGTACTTTCATGTTGACATACTGGAGCAAATGCATTCCCAATCTGTCTGTCAATCTACACCTTATGGGGCGCAATAGTTCTATTGAGAGCTATTGCATCAGCCTTAGAGGAACTGACTTTCCTCCCAGCTACTTCACAGTCACTTCAGACATACAGCTCCCCCCGGTGGCGAATCAGGAGTAGGAATGGCAAGCGTGGCTGATAGCGATACTCAGCTTTAGAAATGTGTAATTTATTTATAATATATTCACGGAGTGAAATGGGTCTCCTCTGCTATGACTACTGGCAAAGGTATAGTACAGATTAGATGACTGTCACACTGACTGAAGTGCTTAGGAAGTTCTCACGGTAGCACTTGCTGACAGCAGGGTTTTGTAATTTAGTCATGCAAAATTGCAATAAACCAGAAACATAAAATTCCACTTTGAGTGTAGATAAGGAGAATAAAATACTTTCTTCCTTCAGGGTTGTCACAGATGCTCTGTTGCCATGTGCGTTAACATAACAGCCAAGAAAAGGAAAACCATTAGCACAATAATGGGAAGGAGCAAACTATTGTTACGTGTTCAAATTCACTTTAGTTTTCATTTGACCTCTGAGCTCCAGCAGCTCTCAAGTGCAGGCTTGTGTGTGAGCTTTGACACTTGAACTTTTGAATTGTCCATTAAGTGGAACATTAAGGTCAGAGCCATTGTCACCTGCTTTCCCTGCCCGAAGTGAACAATGTGCAAAAGACCAAGACCTTTCTAAAGACAATTTGTCACATTCATAAGAAACATTAACTCCACTGAGGAGCTGTATTTCAGCAGTGTCTGCAGGAGAAATTGTCAAAGCTGCCAGACAGCAGCAAAACATCAAGCATCAGGGTGGAAGCTTGAGGTCAAACGCAACTCAACAGGGTGCTCTGGTAATTATCCCCATTACCAATGCACTCAAACTAGTAGCACTCCTAATTTAAACTCTGGGAGGAGAGTTGAGCATTTTCAGCTTGGCTGCTTCAGGTCGCTTGTTCGAACAAACCTTGCTATCTTCTTAAGTCTTCTAAATCAGTATCAGTCTCATGTGTGCCATGTGTTAAGCAGAATGAACCTGTATTCAGATGCCAAGATAAGAAAATCATCAAGTTAAACAGTATAAAGAGGAGTCTGTACCACAGCATGTGTCTATGCTTCAACATTATTTAGAAAAATCGATGACTTTATAGAACCAAACTGGACAATCTCCATAACTAAAATGATAAATGTCATAGAACTGTTTGCATTCTTTAAATCAGCGTAAAAGCTGTCTTTGTTTTAGATTTTTAATAATTAATTTGAACTATTCTTATGTCAGGGTAGCTCAATAACACATAAAATTATTTTGAACTTCCTTAAAAACACATTTGCTTTAGCCATTGGCATGAAAATTACATGTTTTTTGTAGCTGTCAACAAGATCCTGCTAAAAATTTGATCATACTTCTTTCAGAGATCTTTTAAATTGGCTGCCTTCCTCACAAGTAGTTAGCTTTTAAGCTTGTCCAAGAATTAAGTCATCAAATATAACTAAGGATGGAGCTATTTTCAAAACTAGTTTTGCTATTTTGTTTGGACATTAACAGACAGTGGTATCCATCTGTCAACCAGTTATATTCTAATTTGAGGCGACTTGAAGAATGCAGCCACAGACTTTTGTCTTTAAAATTCTACCACCATTTGAAAATGCACAAGTACATCTGGTAACATAACAGATCTTAATGATGCGACCACTACCATGCATCATAATAAGGATATCAAGCCATTCTGGTTTCTAAAAACTACTGGGGTTAAATGAATGGATCAAATATTGTAACACAAGGTTCAACACTTCATGCCAGTGATGTGAGTTTTTTCAAACTGTAATTTTGTGGGGTTTGCTAATATTCGTATGACTTAATTAAGTATCATGTGTTTTCAGAGTGGCACGTCATCTCATTTGCTTTCATTCAAAGCCTCAGAAGAAGTGGCATACTCACAAAAAATATTATCACATGTAGAAAAAAGGCTAGGATCAAACAGTATCTAAAATTATAAAATTAGGGAAATAGTAGTGTTCCAAAAAAAAAAAAGTAGAAACAACTTTTAAACTGTTCTAAGACATATCAAGGACAGACTTGATGAGAGATTTGACGTTTTTTTTTTTTTTTTTAAATGCACATCCAGTTTGAATATAAGGTGAAGGAGATATAGCAATTTATTAAGCACAGCTCTAATTTTTGTGGCTGACATAAATTAACACAACCATAAATTAAATGGTGGCACTTTAATACTTGTAAATGGTTTGCAGCCAATTACTGCCTGAAGACAGTAAACTGTGGAAATTTCTAGAAAAAAAAAAAAAAAAAAGGTTTCTCCTTGTTTGGCAGGCCTTTACTCCAGCTGTCACTGTTATCTATGCTTCTTTCTGACTAATTTTGTCTTCAGCAAGCGGACAGTTGGGGTGGAGATGAGATGGTTGGCTCAGACAACACAGGATATTTCACTTCCTTACATTCCAGGTTTCCTTGGAGGTTTTTGCAATGTTTTTTCTCATCTTCATTGTAAAGTATTCATAAAAATGACATTGCTGTTTCCAAAAAGTTTTTGCTTCATGTATGATCAATTTGATTTAAAATTTTAGGCTGCAGAAAAATCCTATTTGCTATCAAAAAAAGCTTCAACATGTGTGTGTATGTTAAGAGATAATTGCAAAAGCTTCCAACTATGCATATTACACCTAGAATTCCTGGTTTTAGGTTCTCTAAAAATTGTTCTTAATAAAAAACAAGGATTTCTAAATCATTCATTCAAATTGATTTTCACCATGATGCTATGAATGTGTGAATCAAACCAATTGCATCCAAAACACAATCACATTTTTCTGTGCATAGCCATGGGAAAAAAAGCTGTACTAGTCACACAGAACTGAAATACAATAATCTTTAACATCTTGTGTTAAAAGTAAACAGTTATGTCAGCATTGACCTACAAGGCCACTTGGAGGAAACAAAGAAAAATGGATGCAAAGCCAGAAATTTGAAGAAATTTCAAACATTCCTGCCTTTTAACAGAAAAAAAGTCTCCTCATCTGATTCACCAGTGTTTGATGTTTGTTGCACAGCACTCAGAACATTGTTTTTCTGTTTTTATCAAAGTTTACTTCATGTCCTTCTATCTTGTGAATGTTATATGAATTTGTTGAAGATGAAAACAGAAGGCCAGGCAGGTTCATTTGTATACAGTCATTGACTGATAAAGCTTTTCAAGGAGCTTTGCAGAAAATTAAGTGCCTAGATAAACAGACAACTGGAAGAAATATAAAAAAAAAATAAAAAAAAAGAAAGGTAACAAATGCCTTAGAATAATATAAAAGTGTTTGCATAACATGAAAAGAAAAAAAACAGTAAAATGTGAATTTGAAACTGATAAACATTAATCTAATGCAGACAACTTACAATTAAACAAACTTTGAGATTTATGGGAACACATCAGGAAAAAATGCTTTCAGTAGTTCAGGATTTTCCCAAAGTTTGGAAGCATGAAAGCTAAATACTGCTTCCTCCTGTTTAGTTCTGGTCCAGGGTACACTGAGTAACCCTGACTGTTATGATCTGAGGGGCCTCATCACTGACAAGTAAAGGAAATATGTTCAGGGTTAAAACTTTTCAGTGCTTCATAGACCAATAAAAAAGAATTCAAACTCTTTCTCTGTATAAACTGGGAACACAGAGTCTTGGTTTATATAAGGTTTGAATACTGAAGCAAATTAAGGACAAGAAGTACTAACTGTCATTCAATTTTCAAGCTCAGATTCCAGAACCATTTCCTCCCTCTACATGCCTTTCTTCCTCATAGTGTAGAAATTATAAATCACATGTGAAAACATTTATTTTCCATATATTTAGCATCCTTTAATTTTCTCTCTCCACAAACTCCTAGTAGGGTCACTGAGGAGTTCAGATTTATTCCTGCAGCCATTCAGCAATAGTGAGGGTAAACAGATCACTCTTCACCTTAAAGCAACTAAAATAAATTTTAACCACAAGCAAATCTTTGTGGACTGTGGGAGGAAGCCGGAGTACTCAGAAAAGTATATCCTTGCAAAGGAAGGCTATCCAAACCAAACAAAACATTCATAGTTGAGATCTGACCACTGGATCCACCATACAAACAATTTTTCATAAACTTAGCCAGGAATTTAAGGTATTTCAGTTAATGGATTTTATCCGATTTTGTTATTTAAACCCATAAAATAAAAATATGTTTTTCATATTTGCTAAAACTGTCACTATGCCCTGAATTCCTACTGCCATCTGCAGAAATATACTACTGCCAGTCACAAACAACCAGTCAGAGCTAGAAAGGAGGGTCTTAGCGCTGTCAATCATTCTTGTTTATGCACATGCAGCGACAAAGTCACTAAGCTGGCAGCAGTGATGGTTCTGTGTACAGAATAAACATGAATTGCTTCACTGCATAATGAATGGAGAACATGAGGAGAGGAACTGGGACTGCTTCACCCACTTCAAATTATGGCTTCATCTATTAGAGGAAAAAATATACTCAAAGAAACATGGCTCGATGTGAAAAAGTAATTCCCCTATTAGAGCATAATGCCAAAAATAAAAACATTTGACATAATAACCATGTTTCCATTAAAACAAACACATTTTGCAGGCATTTATTCTATAGTTTTGATATGTATGAAAATTGACATAATGAGTAAATAGTACAGATTTTTTATTACCCCATTTGTAAAGCTATTGAATTATTTTACCAGCACTAGGTATAACTGTTGCTTTCTTTTTAAAAAGTAAGATTTGATGAAATTTTATAAAAACTAGGCTACGATAAAACTGAGATTTTTGATCATTTGCCCAGATTTAATCTTTTATTGATTGATTTTGTTCAATAATGTTTTCATTAATTTCTGTATTTCATTGCTTGGACAAAAACTGCTAACCTTCACTGCTGCCATGCTTTGTGGTGCAGGCTGATGAGCTGGAAGTTTCCTTGACAGTTAAACTCGGTCCTTCATTTACATTTGAAAGTATTTTTTGTGAATAGAGCAAGTTCTATAAATAGTGCGTTATAACCTGTCATTTTGGAGTTCCATTGCATTTGATTGTTGTTATAATTTGAGTCATTTGTACGCTTGTAGCCTGTGTTGACACACTTTTGCAATGTGCGATAGCAAGTGGAAGATACAGCGCCTTAATTCCGACAATATTCCTTTTACTGCCACAATAAGCCACCCTCAGATTGCTTTTAAACTCTTTAATGGGAATCTGGCATATGTCTCAGCCTGGGTGATAATTAAAAGTTTCACCAGGGTTTGAAAAAGGTCTTTGACTGCTTGGGACCCAGCGTGACACGCTCCTTTGTAGCATCTGCTAATGACCCCTCAACTGGGTGGTGGGATCTCTCTGATGATAAAACTAAAGAGTTGATCTGCACACTACACTGTGCCACCAGTCTTTATTAATGTCTCAAAGTTGTCCAACAAACAACTGGGGATTTACAGCCAGTATCACTAGGTCTCAGTGGAGGTCATTACAAAAGGGAAGAGCAGCATCTCAGAACATATTCTGCAACTTATGACATTTTAGCTGAGATGGTGTGGCAGAGAAGCAGAACGTGAATTGTGCAGCAACAAATAGAAAGTCACAATTGGAAACAGATATAACAGAGTTGGGAACACAGGAGAGATGGGGGAAAAATGTGTTCAGGGTTGGGAAAGCGTCTTTGAAAGCTACCAATTACTTCATACTAGAAAAAGTTGCATTGGAGTTGAATTCCCCAGAGCGGAAATTCAGACATTGTTCCAGTACTCATGCCACCAAACTATTTATTTCAATTCAATTGAGTTTTTTTATATAGCTCCAAATGACAACATAATTCATGAAAAGCACTTAACATTGTATAGGACACGATCCTTGAATATTATCAAGGGACAGCTAGCAATTCCCTTTTAGCACTTGGCACCGGTGAGAAAGGAAAAAAAGCACTTTTAATAAGAAGAAATCTCTGACAGAACCAGGCTCAGCAAGGTCAGCCATCTGCCTGGAGTGGATGGGGTGAGAGGACACTGAGGGAGAGAAAAGAAGAGAGAGAACAAACGCAGTAACAGCGAAGACTGGCCAGGGTTTTAGGCTAGCAACGCTAGATAAGAAAACATTCTCAGCCAGAGCCAGGGATGCAGATAGAAAGTAGCACAAGGATGTAAAAAGGAAAGGGTAGAAATCACAGTTTACAGGAAAGAGAAGGAACACAGTTAATGACATTCAGGAGTCATATAAATGCATGGAGTGTGAAAAAGAGGAGAGGTGCTTAGTGCATCATGGGAGGTCTCCTAGCAGGCTGGGCTTAGAGCAGCATAACTAAAGGAAGTTTTTAGCTTAATTTTAAAACCAGAGATGGTGTCTGCCTCTTGAACCTAAAGGGAGCTGGTTCCACTGGCGAGGAGCCTAATAGCTATTTGATTTTCAGACAGTCACCAAACCACAAATAAGCCTTAATGCTAAGAACTCAGAGCAAAGTGCCAGACTAGGATAATTTCACCTGCTTCTAGTGTATCTACATGGTTATTTAATGAAGTAGGAGAGAAGACAACAACAGATACACAATATAACTCAATTAAACACTGCCTGACAAATTAGTCAGTCCAATTAAATCCCATTTTGTCCAATTACAACCATAAAATGAAATATATTTTATTTGGATTTTATGCAAATAATTAATTCTAAGTTATTCAAAATTGATGAATGAAAGAAAAATGAATGATTTTTAACAAAAAATAAATAAAAAATCTAAGAAGTGTGACATGAATTAATATTGGCCCTCCTGAGTCAATGCTTTGTATATCAATTTTCCTGCAGTTACATATTCATGTCTTGTTCTGTTCAAGTTGTGCTAAAAGGAGTTGTCCTATGAGTGAGGCTATTCAAGCCTAAAGTACCAATTCAGTGCAAAACATGTTGCAGCAGCACAGATCTCCCCATTACTGATGTCAGCATCCACAATTCACATTAACGAGTAGTTTTAAGTTACATGAATGATCAGGGGTTCCTGGAACACTTGAAAGCTGAATGGGTATGATAGCACTTTGCACCAGTCTGATGGTTGAGTACCATAGATAACTGATTAAAAATAACAAATAATTTTGTAATTAAGCTCATATGCCTATTTATTCAATAGTACAACAAGAAAGCTGTTTTTGATATGGGAAAAAAAATCTTTATTTTGTCAATATATGGTTTTCTATAACCATTTTTTGCAATTAATTATTTAAAGACTCCGCAATTAACTTGCTTAAGTATTTTAGTCAAGTTCAAATACTAATTTTAACCAGGATTGCATTGGGATGAATAACTAAATTTGAAGACTTTTATTTGCCTCTATTGATTTGATTATAAATTCACACATTAAAAATCTGTTTTTTGATATGTCATTTGATGTGAACTGGTAATATATAAATATGTAAACTGAACTGAGCTGAATATATGACATGCAACTCAGATAAATATCTGGGATTGTATATAATCACTGGTGAGCTCTGCATTGTTTTACTTCTCATATTTGTTTTACTACATATATAATACAAAATAACAAAAATATATTTTACAAGGAAACAGCTGATGAGTATCTGCAACCTTGTCTTTAAATGTGCATTCATTCTAACGTTGAGCCTTTTTTGCTGACTGCCTCTCTGGACCACTGAGCTAGATTTATATATGAGTAATATTTTATCACAAAAGGTTCACCAGGCTTAGCCCATGTCTTCCCAACCTTTTTGTTTTCTTCATACCAAAACTATCTGAAAACACAGTAGGAAAGACCTGGCAAATAATTAAAAATGAATGCAAAACAAACTCCTTCTCCTGAGTAGGTATATTGGTTTTATTCTCTTTTGTCTGCATATTGAATATCTAATGTGAAATATGCTTTCAACTGAAAATTGTTGTTGAGCACACAGAGTGTCACTTCCACTTAATCTTTGTTATTTCTTTATGCATTATTCCAGAGATAATCCCTATACCATATTTATTCATTTGCATGTGATAATTGGTTTGCAACAGTGAATACAATAGGTAATTACCAGTAACCAAGCATTCAGGCTCCCCACCAGCTCCAAACAAAACACAGATAAATAAATTGATGGGGAAGCCAACTGACGTGACTCAAGTTGAGCTTTCCTCTTCACAGTCTGAGTATAATGCATGTATGTGTGGAAAGAAAGCTACAAGCCTATCTGAGTGTGTCAGACGCAGATTCCCTATTGAGGTCTTAATTGCATCTCTCACTAATCCAGTTGCTTGTCAGGGCTGCTGCTGCTGATGGCCCTTTACAGCTGGATAATCGCCAGGCTCATTGGGCGAAATGGTGCACACCCATCTCCCTTCCACCTGTCTCTCTTTCAGACATTTGTTAAATGTGCCTTGTGTTGCAGTATCTTTAATGTCAGCTGGAATTTAGACATCATCAGGATAAGATATATAATTTTGAAATGTCAGAATGCCAGGCTTAATGCTCCCAGCCATTCATTCTATCGCTACAAATGACCATGGTGTAGTAGCTAGCTATTAGGGGGGGGGAAACAGATGATGTTTTCTACATTAGGAATCACACTTTGGAGTTTACTGGGGGAAACTGGGAGACCAATTGAATTCTGAAAAAGATTGTAATGTAAAAAGAGAAATAGTGACCTGTCTGTCAGAAATGAAACTACAGAATATGTGTGAGAAAGTTAAATATATAAGACATGTGAGTTTGATGAGACAAGTTATAATGTAATTTTTTTCCATCCATCTTTGAAGATAAAATGGATGGAGTTTGTAGTCTTTATCTTTAATAGATAAAGACTGCAAACTTTATTATTTGCAACTTAAAGCTTTTATTTACTAGTCTGCTTTTAAGGTGCAATCCCTGTGGCTCTCAGACACTTTGCAACAAGTATCACCTCACCAAATATCTCAAATGTTTTTATTTTTGCAGTGTATGACGGCACATTGAGGAAAAAAAACTAACTAATCTGAATGTGAGGAAATAGAAGGGATTTTGTAGAGGATAAATTCTGGTCTCTTCTGAAGATTTTCACTGTTGATGAACTCTGAATAGTGTCTGTGTTTTGGGATTTATGGTGAGGGATTCACAGCGTTCAACTGCATCAAGATCTGGTAAGATACTTTTGCTATAATGTCACATTTCATTGATATCAGGGAATCTCACGCCGATGCTCTGAGTACTTGCAAGTGCAACGTAATTATTTCTCAAGTTAATAAGAAGGTAAGTTTTTATTTTTCAGCTCAACAAAAATTAGAAAGAAATAAATCACAAACCTGTTGTTTTTAAGGAATGCAACGGTTGTAAACAAGTCTTCAGAAGTGCATATTTAACTCTAGTATTTATACAGATGCTCATAAAAACAAGCTAGCAAACCTCTGCATCAACCTTCAAATTGATGCAGATGCTTTAAAGCTGTAGGAGAACAAATCAAAGACAAGTAAACATTTTAAACTTCTTTTCATTCTTATGTCTTTAATAGGAGATGTGCTTCTTGCAAGTTGTGAAACAGAGTTGATCAAATATTTGAATCACAGCTTCACAAAATGCACATCAGGCTTGTTTTCATCTGTCAGTTTGCTGTAAATAAAATAGGCTGAGCATTTGGCTGGGTTGCAGGCTTCAATTAGTGTGGTTTTAATGAAACTAGTTACGGTAGCTAATTGAAAAAAATGGGTCAGGTTTTCACTATGCACCACTTCAAAATGCTCCCCTCTTAGATCAAAGTTAAGCACTCAAATTCAGATTTCGACTACTAAATCTTTGTCTCTCCAAGACTTTTAGTTAATAATTAATTTAAATATTAATATTAATATTAATTTTAAAATGTATTGACTGCTCCAAACATTGTTTTCGTCATAGATTTTTGGATCAAGAGACTCTGTCCTCTTTGTTTCTTTCAATAACTTTTCACTCCGCGTTGATATCAAATTGCTTGATGGTAGGCAGAGGCACTCCAGTTCCATCAGTCTCCAGTTTATGACCAGTTTGAACCATATTTGGTCTGTAGGGTGTATTTTGGGCAGATGCTTGAAATGATGGTCATTTCAACAGCTCAAAGATCAAACCCACTTCTGAAATGGTCTTAATTGCAACCGTATTGATAATTTATGGATAATAGTATTAATAGTAAGCTGTATTCCTAGCAGGAAACTAACCAAAAGATGAGTGCTACCACTTCTGATAAAAAGATTTGACAAACATTTAGCCAGAATTATACGAGAGGGTTGGTTTTGCAGTTTTGAAAATCCTGTGGTCAATGTGCAAGTTCCCAAAGAACATTTAACCAAACATAAGAGAGGATCTCTGTTTGTGTTTAAAGTTGTAATTATACTTTGTCTCTTTGGAGAAAATTCACAATATAACGCAACTTCTACACATATTTATTTTTAAATTTTAGTGAAAACGTACACTGTATAATTTTTCTATTCCACATTATGAATGGACAAAAATTAATATAGGACTCATACCCATTGTAATTTTACAATGTCTAACTTTGTCCTTTGTAGCAAACTCAAGGTTAATATATGTTCATTGGTAGATTTTATTGAGAAACAGGGCAAATGTTGAGAGGCTCCTCTGTATTATCATCTATCATTTGTTGAAAATTATTAGATTATCTATTCTTTACAAAAAGCACAGATAAGGTTTAACCATAATAATGCCTTCATTTTGTGTAATAAAATTCTGATCTTGAAACTTTCCCAAAGTAGGGAAAATTGGTTTTGTAATGAAATACAGTCAGTAAATGAATGGCAGTGGCCAGAAATACCGGCTGAAAATGAAATTGGCACTTTGGAAGCAGTTCTCCTGCCAGACTCTGTGACTTGCTACCTCCTATTTAATCTGTCACAGACAGCCATTATGTCTAACACTGGCAGTTATGAAAAAAAACATCGCTATCTTTCATTGGGAACCTGTTTACTGTCTAGTTGGTTTTAAAACAAACCCGAGAGATTCATTAAAATCGATTTGAATCATTTTGGAGCTGTCATCTGTCTGACATGTCATAGCCATCGCTTGCAATAGATTCACACACATCTATTTGTAATAACTTTACTATTGTGATGCCCAGTGCTGCTGAGAAGTGATACTTTTCCATAAAAGTGTGATAATTAGGTGATAGCAAAGTTGTCCAGAACTCGCCCTGCGAAAATGCTCATCATGTTTCTAATTCATCTAGGCTGAACTGAAAGAATATAGGAACCCTTTCATACAAATTTGCTGATTTTGTAAGGTATTATGAACGGCAAGAGGCTTGAGTAGTGAGGTGAAAATAGAGAGAGCAACAAAAGAAAGAAACACCTGATTCACACATATAGCTATGTAAAAAGTAAATGTTCCTTCTTTCAACCCAGGAGTTTGTCTGTCTGGAAAATTATCAAGTCAAAGCAGAAAGAGAACAGATGACAAAAGTGCAAAAGTCTGACTGTCATATGAATAATTATAAGAACATAAGCAGAATAGATATGAGGTACTACTTTGTGTGGGTGAAATAAACATCCTGCTAATCCTATTAGTCACTTTATATTTTACAAACCTACATTTCTGCTTTTAGCCATCTCAAACCCGGCCTTAAGAACATTCAGTAACAATTGAAAAGTTTGATGTGTCAAAGTGGGAAATCTATTTTTTATTCTTGATTGAGACTCGCAGATTGAGAGTTGCAGATTGTTGAGAATAGGTTATCGAGATAAATAAAAGAGAATTATGTTGACAATTAAGTGTGTTTGACAAAACAAGTTTTCACTAAAATAGGGGTATTATCTAAAATCGATATAAAGCTTGAGCTTTATATCACCTTATAACGTTATTCCCTCACCAAAAACATATCTGGAGTGTTGCTTTGATTTTGTCTTGCATGTTTGAGAAATCCTTGAATCTGAAAGTTGAATTTTAAAGTTAAATGTGATTTTGTAAGTCATCCTCCTCCTTTTTAGATTCCCCTATTTTCAATGCAGCTGTAAGACCTACAGGCAGCAAAGCTCCACATAAGAGTACTGACTTCTCTTAGAATATTTACTAATTTAAAAATGATACCTAACCACCCTTTTGTTTTCTTGCTTCCTCTCTAAAATCTATAGCTGACCCTTTAAGCAAATAGATTTTTTTTTTATGATTCAGTGAAGTGTCACAACATGTGCTATGGACAGATAAACTCTATATGCTCCCCAATAGTCTTTTAATAGTATTTTATTATTTTTAACCTTTACACAGTAACACAGTACATCGTAACTTAGTGTAGAAAGCTGTGTGTGCTCTTCTTAGCAGTATCATGGTAAATTTTAGATGGTTTTTAATATTTAACTGAGTGACATGGATAGAGTAATAGGACTTGATTTTATTCCACAGATTTTGTCTTNTGTGTTTGTTTTGTGTGTCTTTGTGCCACTACCAAAGCAAAATTTCCATTTTATGTAAGTTTAATGGACAATAAAGAAGTCTAAAGTCTAAAGACTCTGTAAGTGCACCAATCTGAAAGAAAAACAATGTTATAACATTTATTTGTTTGGACATGAAGGTCTAACTGTAGTTGTCAATTATAGTCACATACACAAAATGCTCACTCAAGATGAGGGACTGCTGCAAAATCAATGAGTTGATGCTATTGGCTGTGGTCCATTAGATAACTTTTCACCAACTGGGATAATATACGGCATTTTTCTCCACTGTATTAGAGCTAGAATTAAAATGGAATGTGTTTAACTGAATTTGAATTCGTCTATATGACTTCATTGATTTGATCTGTTTATGTTTCTTGACAGTTGGCCTCGTAGTATCTGAGATTACATTTTTATAAATAAACGGAATTAAATTGCATAAGAATGACATAGGTTAAGGAGACGTGGAAAATAGGTGGTGAATGGGTGGATGTTATGTAAAGTCAAAGTAAAAAAGAGACTCAGAACTCTGTCTTGTTTGGCCTCAAATGTCATACAGTGATATCAGCCACATGCCTCTGGAACAACCTGGTAATTAAGTTAAAGAAATTGCTGGCGAGGCTGCTCTTATTAGAGAGATTTACTATCAAAGCTGGGCACTTTGAGTGACACAAAATATTGCCTGCCAGCCATTAACAGTGACCTTTCCTTTGGTGCCGGCTTTTATGATTGCCATTATTGAGATGTGCAATGATCGTTGCCTTTACCGCTGTCTGAAGTCGTCAAAAGACATTAAACACCAATCAGGCCGCAAATACTTATGTTTGCCCTTGTAGCAGAGAGAGAATATAAATCACGGGCTGAATGGCTATTATCCTGGTAAGCGCTCAATTAGTTACTTCCTTGCATATTGCAGTGAACTCGATCTTTATATTTAGGTGATTTCATATTTATATTTTATTTTCCCCACAAAAATCTATTAACTTTGGTTACCTTCAATAAAATGTAAATGTGAGATAAACTGAGAAAAAAACACCCTTCATAGAAGTGTATATAAATCTTTTGTAATTAAACTGAACTCTCTCTCTCTGTTAGACAGCAATTGACTTCTTCAGAACCTGGGAAGAAGGTGTGGGTATCCTGCACTACCATAACCTATAGAACAAAGTATATTTCTCCAATCATGAGTGAGATTTATATTACATCTAAAGCATTGTCTCTGTGAAAAATGGCAGTAAAAGTAATTGAATAAGGCACATTAACAGTGCAGAAGGCAAACAGTGTGTTTCAGAGAAAAGTTCCAGATGAATAAAACAAAATTCCCAGTGATGGGACATTTCTTAAACTAGGTGTTTTACTGTATCTGGTGTGTGACTTGAGATCATAAGAAAGGAGATTCAACTGAATCATGTTCTCATGTGTTTGACTTATAACATTAAACCACAAAGCCATTAAATGTCAAGATAATAGACCCCATCTTTTTTTTTTTTATCTACCTCTGCCGTCTAAAGTACGTCACATTGGGGAGTGTCAATGATGGAGGAGGTAAAATAAGTACTAAAACAGAAAATGCAAAACTAAGATCTATTTGACATACTTTAATCAATTTTCTATCTGATGTATACTAGTTACTCCTCAGCAGGAGAAGAGGACACGGGGCCACCTTTGGGCTGAAGATACTGCCTTGTGAAAAGAATTCAATCCTTAAACTCTTCCAGATTAGGCATCCCTCATCAGCTGTGGTTCAAGCCCAGAAGACAAAGAACTTCTCAGTGAGAAGTTGGTGAAAGTTTCTGTCCAAGAAACTTTCATCAAGTCATTTAATGAAATCAGTAGTATCACACCCCGTCATGTCTAAAGATCCAATCTGACAGGGCTATGAAAGTCATTCTGTCTCTGAAAGCCTTCACTTGGAATTATTCAGTTTTAGCATTAGCTATTTTAGTTTTTCTTGTTTCAATATTCTGAACTGCTAACTTATGCTGTATTAACCCTTGCAAAGCAATAATAATTAAAGAAACAATTTTTTTTTTAAAGGTTGTGGACCTTCAATTACTTAAGTCACCTTTAATCTTAAGATCTCCAATCCCCAACTAAAATTATCTTAGTGAATGGTTCATAAATTTATGGGAGGGTTTTAAAGGTTGCCTTAAGCCCAAAGTTAGTAAAACAAACACCCATGGGGCACCACACAAGTCCCTAAATAGGCTGACAACAAAAGGTTGTAACGTGACAAAACGTAGTGTTTGAATACTTTTTCAAGGTACTGTACACAGATGGATACAATCATGCCTCCAGCCTTTGATAGTAGTGTTAATCATTAATCATACTGACCTTTTTTTGTTGTAATGCTTCTCTTTAGAGAGGAATTAACATCTCTCAATGCAAGGACGCACATAGTAAAACAGTGCACAATAGTTTATCCTTGGTGAAAAACTCAAAGGTGAAAGGTGAAAATTTCTACTCAGTTTCTCTATCTTTATATTTATGTCTTGACAATGTCTCCATCCTTGCTGCTACCAGTTAATGAAGCCCAGTGTGGAGCAGAGGGCAACATTGAACCCATATGAGGGATACACATGAAGAGCAGAGGGGATTTGTAGGCAGCGAGACACTCACAGGCAGTTAGCTTGGGGGTTTCAAGCTTCACTTTAGAATCTGATACAGGCTGTGTTTGACTCTACATACCAAATGGAAGAAAAAACTAAATAGGGTAATAGAATGCATTGCCCCGAGATTCACTGGAAGTCACAAGCGTGGGCATGGAGGAGGCATGTAGTTGAAGTGTTAAAGCCATCTGAAATTGAGTTGGCAGCAGGACCTCTAAAAAGGAACAACTAAGAAAATGTTGAAGATAGCTGAGGAAGGAATATTCCCCCGAGGAGTTTGGATTGCACCAATATGGAAGGAGCGGAGCCCCGTGGGTGGAGGGTGCAGTCAGGTTCACTGAATTCCACACAAGCCTATCAGTCTGAATATGACTTCTCCAGAGGGAGTGGATCCCCCACGTTGCAGCTGTCTGAGCTGAGCTGTTTTTCTCTCTGGGGGTAATTTGTGGCACTGCTTGCTGAAACATCCATTCATTCTGACGTGGAGAGAAATAGGAACATTTAAAGCCCTTTATTTCTCATCCTTTTTACCTCAGACAAATGTATTACTTTGGAAGTTGATGGCCTTGAGACTCCTCACTCATAGGTTAAGATATATCTCTTTCATGCTCATGCAAGTGGCTCGTTGGTTTGGTAAATACAGACATATTACTGCTCACTCGGTCAGACATAAACAAGCTGAAGCATACTCACGCATGTTTTAAATATATATATATATATATATATATATAACTTTGCATTTTCCTGATGTACTTCTTCATTTGTTATTCAGTGATTACAAGCATAATTGCAGCACTCAAATTTTCCAATATCTCAATATCTATTTCTGATATCTGGTCCAGTATTCTTTCACTTTATTTAATTTTCGACATGCTCTCCATGAGATTTAAAATTTCCTTAACTTTGAATCTTTTGGTCTTTTTGTTGTTTGGCTTTCATAACTTTTCATTATGGTAACTTTTGGAAGAGTACAGAAGCTATATCCTGGGGCCCTTTGAAAATTGTTCTGTCAACACTTTTGTCTCACTGTATAGAGTATGAAACCAGGGCAGGCAAGTAATTCTCCTAAAGGGCCACATGGGAAAATATGACCACTGGTTAAAGACAGAGGGAGAGGGAAAGAACATTAATACAACTTAAGGTTACCATACCATGAGAATCTCATACTGGCCCATTAATATAAATAAAGCACATATCCCAATTTATTTATATTGTTAATTATAATAACGCTTCTAAACATTTGGCAGCAAATAAACACACAGTCTTGCAAGCTTCCATGTTAGCCTGACTTGGCTTTCTCAAAGTTCTTGCTTGAGTAAATGCTCCATCTGCCGATGCTGATCTCGTCTCCAACACTGCATCTAATCTCTATCCTTAGAGAGGATCAGACCTTGTTCACTGATGATTCTGCTTCCAAATCAGATGACATTCCAGATCGCTCTTGGGCAACAGGCCTCAGCGAGTCTTGAGTGGCTTCCAAGGTGACATTTTCATCTGATCCCTCTACCCACTGTGGACTTTCTTCCTCCCACTATCAGGATTTGTGTAATGTTTCCACTAATCTAAATTCACATAATGTAATCTGTTATTTCATGGCATATGCACATATGTATGTACAGACACGCACACAAATCTGTGTGCATCTGTGCTTTGCACTTGAACAGAACGTAACAGACTTAAATGCTACCACACACACAAGCACATATCCATGGGGAAGTGGGTACGAACACAAAGACAGACACACACAACAAAACTTCAACAGACATTAAAAACACACACTTTTCCACTCTCTCCAATAACTGACAGGAGTAGAGGAAGCCCACAAAGGGAGTAATATCACACCAGGGAAAATGCCAAGTGTCTTATTAGTGCTTTAGTAGAGATGGCTTGGAATCGATGAGCGACCCTACTGGTCACAACACAAGCGCTTCCAGAGATGCTCACATCATGGCACTCTGTCTGCACAATCCATCATAACAAAACATCAGCAAAAAAAGAAATAGAAAGAAAGAGAACTCCTCAATGTCTGAAGACTTTCTCCCTCTTATCCCCCGTTCTGTTCTGTGCTTTGGGAGAGACGTGAGAGTGCTGCTAAGTGAAGGCACAGACAGCATAAGGAGTCTCTTATTTTCTTCTTTGGTGCTTTCAGGTGGCTCCTCTGTTCCACCTCCATCCTGTTCAGAAATCCTTTTTTTTAACCTCACATTTTTAAAAGCTGTGAGTAATAGTTTATCAAAACTGTGATTTGTTTTTTTTTGGGTTTTTTTGCTATGCACTTATCACTTGACATTAAAGAAAAAAGGCACAGATTTTTGTTTTTCTTGTAGATGAGGTCTAAAAACTTGTTCTGACTTTTGTCCCAGAAAACCAACCAATTTAAATAAAAATCTCTTACTTCTGGTCAAATAAAGTATCCAGTCAGAATTATGCCAAGACTTGTTGATAACAAAAAATTTACAGCCTTCAGTTTAATGTGTCAAATAACATTCATTCACATTTTAACATGAGTGCATTTAGAACTTTTCATTTTTATAGGCATTGGTAAGAAAATCCACAATACATTCAAACTTCTCAAAAAAATTTTGATCACTGAAATTCTTTATAATCATTCCACCTTGTTAACAAAGCAACCAAAATATATAAATTAATATTATATTCATCCTGATGAAGACTATATGTAAACTTGTAATCAAAACTATACATTGAAAAAAGATACACAGACTGAACCTATATAACATCTTTCACCCAGCCACACTCATTTCTGTATTGACACATAGATTAGCAGGCCTTGCCGAAGGGCACTTGTGAGTTGGGAGAACCTGCAATAAAACTTGCAACCCTCCAACTTCTAACTGCCTTGCATTTTATGAGTTAATTTATGGGTTCTACTCACAATCAAGTCCTGAGTCATAATTCAGCTGGCAGCAACTAAAAACATCCAGACGAAAATTGTGAAGGAATGTGGTGTGAAAATTGCCTTTGAGAATTTCTACTGGGCTTGATAGAAAGATAAATGAACCCTGTAGTTTGACTTGAATTGACTTTTACAAAAGACCCGGTAGTGCCGCTGCATTTATAATGTGTAGTCATGCCCTTACGTCTACGCTCTTCATGGAAAATATTTTTCAACAAAAACCTTTTACTTTTGTGCTCTCACAGAGAAACTCAATAGCAAACTTTCCCAAATGAAAAAAATAGACATGCCGAATACTTTATGGGGGGGAAATGACTGTATGCAGCAGAGGTGTATTTAGAGAAAACAATTCAGGATTGTAAGGTCAGAACATGTTCATTTGTTTAGCAAAGCTGAGTAAACATTCAGCGTGTGTTGCTGGCATAAAATGTCCCTCCAATAAGGATAAATGATACCCATCAAAGAACTTTTACAAATCTATTGTGCAGTACACCAAAACGGTTACTATAAATCACAGTTTGACAAATAGATTACTTTAAGGTCTCCACTCTTTAGGCATGGAAATTTCAATTACTGGTAGTAAACAGAAACAAAATATGTTGCAGTACATTTTTGTACTGCAACATATTTTTAACACCAACTATGTACAGTATCTACAGTTTTACATGTTGTAGTAGTGGGCATTGTACCCAATTAATAAATGTCATCAAAAAGCATTAAAAAAAATAAACAAATCTAATTTCTAAACTAAATCATGCAACCAAGTCAGTCCAACCATACAGAAAGACTGAAATTCAGTTACATGGATTTTGAATTGTTCCAAATTATACTTCAATTCAGTCAAGTTCAGTCTATCAAGCCATTTGGTGAACAATGTTTCTAACAAAACATAGGTGACTGCAATGGCTTTGAAGTAGTTCCTCGTCCTAACTTAACATTCACATCCACTTAAATAATTTTTTTTTATTACAAAAAGGAGAACATAAATAAAAATAGCTTCTGTTTTGGTGCTGAAGAACATGTTTTTGCTTGAAGGCAGAGTAATTACCATAATTACTGTCACTTCAGATTTATCCAAAACAATAGATTACCACCCACTGCAGTCTTGTTGTTTCACAGTTTGATTTTAGGCAAAAATCACTAATAATATGAATGTCTTCCATGTGTTGTTTAATGATGGAAGGAACTACAGGTTACACGGTTAGAAATAAGCAATTCTAAGGCGGACCTTATTCCAACCTAAGATACACCTGTCATATCTATAACAATAACGTTATGATAATATTTATTTAAACTTAATCTTAAATACTTGCACAAAGCATATAAAACAACTTCAATGTGTGCAGTGTAACCTGTGTGCTCACAAAAATAATCAAGTATCATGATTTAGCCATGGTCCATCATGTTTTCTTAAATAAATGATTGTTGAAGATGTGTTCTGAGTTTCTTTTTCTGACATGATTCCAAACACCTCTGCTTCAGACAGCAGCAACAAAAATCATACCACCCGTGATTAATATGAAATGTATGTAAGTGAAGATGCATTCACAAACCAGTCAAGATGACACATTTCAACATCTCTATTGCCATTCCTCTGGCTCTTTTTAATCGTTAAGAATGCTGTCATAAAGTTACGGGAAGAGGTAGGATGAACAAGGTTATTCTGTATGGGAAGTGTGCAGATTGCACGGCAGCAGCATGACAGACAGGGAAACAGCTGGTGGCTAATAGAGTTTCTAAGAAAGAGTCTTTATGACTGTCTTCCGTGCTTCACTCTGTTTTCCTTTATTTTACTTTGACTGGGCTGCTCATCTTGACTTCCTGATTTACCTTAGTTCAAAATCAATGCTCAGCCAGAAAATCAGCTCTGAAATGAGTTCTAAAATGAGGTGCCTCAAGGGATACACTCTTTAGTGTTTTTCAGTAAACACTATAGCCTCTAAAATAGCCATTCATCAAACAGAGCTGCTCCGACACTCACCGGCTGCTTCGAAATTTTAAATGTTTGAGGAATGATTTGGCAATATGTTCTTTTGAGTTTCCAATTTTGGGTTGATAGTTTCCACTCAGAGTGAATGTATCACTGAGTTTTTGAAGATGAACATATTGTAAGTTTTGTTAAAGATAAAACACATTTAAAGAAACATTATTTAAAGTTAGTTTTGAACAATTATGGATAGCATTTTAGCAGTAAGATAAAATATTCTTTAACTAGATTTTGTAATAGTAGCAAATAAAAAAAATTATAATGCTTTTATCAATGTTCTTTTTCCAATGCATTTTTATATATAAAATGTTATGTATGAACTGTTGTCCATTTTACTGTTTCTGGTCTGGAGTGTGCAGAATGTGATAGTGATATATTATCATATTTGTCTGTGGACAGGTTGTTGCATTGATACATTGTCAATCAATCTTCCCATATCCCGATCTCTAGAGCCAGTGTAGCTGCAAAAAAGAAAGCGATACACATAGATGCATCATGACAGAGACAAAGCCCCATCCCAAAGTCTGACAGCACACAGAACAGTGGCAGTACAAAGAATAAATGACGAGCTCATCCCTGCCATAAATCCCACTTAAATCCACTGTCTAATCAGTATTCTGCTTAGGCTCTTTTTGGCACATACTTTCTCTTATATTAAATTCTCCTGTGTGTTAGAACATATTAAGTGTTGAAAATGTTGTGGAAACCACAGATACGAATTAAAGTTACTTGAAACCTGGTGGTAAAGAGTCTACAGCGTATTGCATGTTATATGATAAGTTAGTCTAAGATGGGAGGTGTGACATTAGACTAAGAATGCCACAGTTTCAATTACAAAATACCAGTTTAAAACAAAAAATAGAAAAACTGACTAAAATTTTAGCAAAATTCTAGTAAATTTGTATTAAATCACTGTAAAATAGTAGTAAAATTTCAGTAAATTTGCTATAAAAACAAAGTAAGAATACAAAATAACAGTAAAATTGTAACACAATTACAGTATTACTGTCACAAAATTATAGTTAGGATATGGTAAAGATTACAGTAGCTGTAACAGTAACTACAGCAACACAATCTACATGGTAAAGATTGTCAGATTTGTCACAAAGCATTTCTTTTAGCATTATTAAATTTTGTTGAGTAGTTAAATTTAACAAGCTGTCACATTTAGACACCCACTCTTTTGAAACAAATTAACATTCCCAGAGTTTGTTTTTTTTATCAAACTTTTTAAAGTGCATTTACAGATACAGAACAACATTTTGATATAGTGTGTCCTTTGTTTTCCCTCATGTAGGACACAGCAGCCCTTTGGTCCATTTGACTGGTAGAGACTAAGATACAGGTGATATTGAGAATAAAGCTTGGCGCAGCACGCTATTATCATTGCTGCATCTTAGACTCAGTCTGAATCCTTGAATCTTTTATGCTCAGCTGAACAGTTCAGTCGATGCGCCTAACAGTGGAGATAAATCACTTTGGACATAACAATACAAACTGGAGCAGAGGGCTGCTTGTTATTTGATCAGAATCCTATGAGACCTGAATGGGAAGCACTTTACCTGCAAAGCAGCGCTATCATTTCTGACTTGCTATTTGATATCTTCCTTTAGTCCTGGACAATTGTTACATAATTGCAGTCTGATCTCCAAGCTGCACAGCACAAGGTATGTAAATATTATGTTTCTTTGAGCCCATCAAATACCTGAGGGAGATTAGGGTGGTTGTACAAAAGATCAACCAGCAGCACAGTAATTGGGGAAACTTCAAGCCTGCTGATTAGAATGGAGGTCAGAGCTTTGGTTAATCCCCAAGTGGCCGACTGGGTCAGCACCTTTAAGGCAAACATCCATACATACTTTTCATGAACCGCTTAAAAATGCATGAGATAATACATTGTAATGCCTTGCAAAAGTATTTTTACCACTGAAACTTTTTCACATTTTCTCATGTTATAACAATTTTATTTTAATGGGGATTTTTGTATTGAGTGAATGTGATATAGTAGAAATGATGCAGTTTTCTTTTTTTAGTTGTGTTTTTGTAAATATATATACAAAAATACATATTTGAAAGTGTGGTGTACTTTTTATTTAGCCTCCTTTTACTCCAATAAGCCAAAGTAAATGATGTCACTTTAGTTAATTTATTCTCAGTGTAAAGGTCTCTGAGGTATGTAAGCGAACATTAGTGAAGAAATTGCTTCATGAAGACTAAGGAACAGTAATAGACATTAAGTGTTGGACAAGTTAACATGCTTGGTCAAGATGCATCAATGAGAAAGTCGTGGTTGAAATAAAGTCATAAGTCCCATTTGCATTATACTAAAAGACATGTAGGTAATATGATAAACGTGGAAGAAGTTGCTGTGGTAAACTTTCATAGAAACTAATTAGAGGCTAGCCAGGGCTACAATAGGTTTAGGTCACAGCATATCCATGGGCAAATCAAGAGTTCAATCCATCCAATCTGAATGAGCTGAACAGTAATAGGCAAAGATGTCAGTGTCTGCAGCTTTAAATGCACCTGAGAGGGTGTAACTGTTGCACCATATAACTCATGTAACAATAGCCCTAATATATTGAATAATTTTGGAATAAAATAAATAAAGACTAAATTTTCAGGTTTGTTTAATCTTTTGAGGCAAGAGAAGGTCAGGAGAGCTGTTGCTAGATGTAAGAAACAGGCAGAAGAGACTTTACCAACGTCCAAATTAATATGGCTGGTCTGTGTCTAAGACTCTTTAAAATATGTTCATCTATCTGTGTGTACCCACTGACAGTAAACTGTAGAGAGATGAAACATGAACTAGTGAAAGGATTGTTCTAGATGTTGTCAAGCATGTTTGATTCTCAGCGACCCCACCTGCAAACTTCCATGACTTAAAAGATCTATTACCACACAGCTAATTCCCTGAATGCTGAAGGTCACCTTCAGAGATGTTCTGGACTCCATCACAGCCAGTTTGAGATGTGTTGGCAGCATATAAAGTGCTTGCGGCATATTGAGCAGAATGTGTCATAATATTTTGGCTCATTAGTGCAAGCCTAAAGGCAGAACGCCAAAGGAGATGTTATAATTTGAGAAATCACCATTCCAAATCTGTCAATTAAATTTTACACAAAGGCATGTGTGCAACAAGTAGTGAAGTGATTTTATTTTACTTTAAAAGACTAATTAAAGGAAGCACTTTTGCATATTATATAAATACACTGATCACATGCCTTCACACCTGTCATCTCTCAAGTTCAACAGAATTATAGTGCTGGCACCCAGAGCCCAGCTGTGTTAAGGAACAAGACATCCTTCTGCATCACTATCTTTTTGAATAATTGAATTCTTAACTGCACACACAAACACATTCACACATTGTGTCTTTCTATCTCCATGAGGACATTGCATTGACTTCCATTCATTTTCCGCTCATTTCTATTGCCAAACCCTGACCCTATACATAATCATTGCCTAACCCTAAACCTAGCCTAAGCTCAACTCAACTCACACCTTAGCCCTAAACCTAACCCCTAACCCAAAAACAACACCTCTTCCTATGGAAAATGGGCTTTAGGTTGCCTAAGGAGTAGTGGGTCCTCACAAAGTAGTATTTGCTGGAAAAATGGTCTTACAGGGTAAGAAATGCTAAAGCACACATATATACACACACTTAAACAATTTAAGTTCCTGATGCAATTATTGCCCATATGCCTCATGCAGATGATGTGAGCAGTACTGTGGTATCCTGCTGCTCTATAATAAAAATAGTCTCTAATAAATTAAGCATACAGATCCTCTACTGACAGGAGTCATGTGGTTAGGAGGGAGTATTCAGAAAGGGTAATTATTGTCTATTTCGCTTTAATCTGCCTTTGCCGCATCCTAACATGTTACAGTAAGATTGCAGGAAGATGCGTTAGAGTCTGATTATCTTTTTATCTTTCAAATCTTCACTGACTCTTTGTTGGATTCTCCATGGAATCACCATCTAGAGGTTCAGGCTCAGAGCAGATTTCACTCTTCTTGCTTGCCAGAAGTGACGACACATAATGTTCATATTTCTTGATTATTCACTCAGTTGTGTATGTTATTTATTCTCATTCTCTGTATTCAACACTTGGCTAATAGTATACATTTGTTAGTTGTGAGAAAAATTGTGGCTTACTGCAAAGAAAATCTGTTTTCTAGTAACTAAAATAGCATATGACCGGTAGTAAACATGCTTAGATGTACTTTAATGTCTAATCCAGCAGACCCAGTAAGACCTCTACTGTAGCTTTAAACTTTATCTTTTAAAAGAAAAGAAGTCAAAGCTGAAGATAACAAGTGTCAAAAATAAGAGGAACAGACCGCGTGAGAAATACACATGCAGTCTAAAGTCCTCATTCAAACCTTTTTGGTTTTGAGTTACAAAATGCCATATCCAGAACTGTTCTTTCATCGACTGTGACCAGAAGAGAACAATCCTCACAGCATGATGCTGTCACAACTATGTTCAATTGAATTATGGTCTTTTCCTGGTGATGTGCAGTATTAGATTTTCATCACAGAGAGCAAAAAGTTTTACTTTGGCCTCATTTGATCACAGCAAATTGTTCCACTGTCAGAGAACATGGACCTAAATATATACACACAGCCAAATGTTCGGGCTCTTACTGGTAAAAGAAAAAAAGGACAAAATTTATGAAGAATAAGAGTCGCAATACTCTTCCTTTTATGTGTTACATTGTGTTGATCTATCATGAAAAATCCCACAAAATAATATGAACTTGGTGCCTATAAAATGGTACAATTTGTAAAGGTTTAAGCTGTTAAATTTTTTTCAGCTGCCTGTATTTCACCTTTGGATACTTTACACATACTTCTAGCTAATTAGCTGTTACACCCTTAATTGATCATGTAGTTTCAGTGCATATCTGCAGTATATATTTGTTAATTCGTCAAGCTTATGAGTTCACAATGACCTCATCTCTGTGCCTATAAACTACAACATTGGTCCAAAGTAGGACCAAAGTATACTTTTTTTGTTTTGTTTTGGTGTGCCACAGGAAGGCTTTCAATGGCCTGCATTGTTCAACAGAATACAGTGCATAAAGTTGCTGACTGTAACGGATCATTTAAATAAAAATAAAAAAACTAGGAAGAATTTAGATATAGCGATCCACAAGCTAAACGACCATCGAAAATGGGATTTTATTACACTGGAATATTTTTTCTCCCCCATAACTATATTCACAGTAGGTGTTCAAGGTTCCTTTCCTCTATGTACCACTTGTAGATACTGATAGTGATAAGAATGATAAACAGCTTCCTGTCTGAAGTGCTGACGGATTGTACTGTCAGCTTGACAACATCAGTGGGAAAAGATTTATTGCAAACCTCAGATACCTTGAGGCTTAATGCAGCCACACAGTTGTAAATGAGAGCAAAACAGGGTTCATGTTTCTTACAGGTGAAAATGATGCTTGTCAGCAAATTGAAGCAGACCTTTAAACTCCTGGTTTGAAAAACAGCACATCCACTGCATTATGGAGCTTTTATTCACATTTGAAGAGTGTGTGACACTCTCTGCTCATCTTTGATTCTGAATAGAATTGAAGGTTGACTCAAAGCTTATATCTAGAGATAACTCCACACTACATTTAACCTGTTTGCAGATTGCTGTGTCTCAAGCAGAAAATAGCATCAGTTGCCTCGCTTCTTTAATGTGTGTGCGTGCATTCAACACATTATAAGCATTTCTAATTTTCCTGGTATTAGCTGCACAAACTGCAAGCTGAGCAGAATACTAAATCTCAGTCACCCAGGTAAACTGTGAGGTTTGTGTTGCTTCTTTACAACAGGCCGTGACTGGCTGTAAAAGATTAAATTTGGTTAACAGTGAAAATGGAATCCGTAATTACACATTCACACTCACACTATAAACTGCGGGTATCCACAGAAGGTGTTAACAATCAGCTAGGAGGTGAGATTGTTATGTGCGCAAGCCACTGCTGATAACATATGGTGATATGGATCTGATGATGATCTGATGATGATCTTCTACCATCATTTCCTAACAGTATGTAACGCAAATATTTTTTGAGCAACATTCAGTATTTATTATTGCGTGAGGCATTAACAACCTTTGTACATTTGTTGTTTATATTAATACCTTCTGAACAGTTTTTTTAATTACATTCACAAACTTTAGCATATTTAATTAGGATTTTAGATAAACACATATCAACGAAGTAGAAGAAAATATTTTCATTTATCAATGAAAATCTAACATGTGTGGCATGCATTAGGATTCAATAAGCCCCATTTACTGTAATGTCTTATGTGCATTTTGATTTAAATGTAAATACATGTACAAAAACAGTAAAACCACAAAGGAAAGAAAATGGGTAAAGTTGTAAATAAAGTTTAAAAATTCTAATACTATTTAGTCCAACATCCAAAAATGGGAAATAGTATGGAGTCAGCCTAAACCAAGATAAAGGACCAAGATAGAGGGCAAGGAAGTTATTAACAGCAAAAGCAGTCAAGAGGTCCATGATAAGAAAATTCACAGCTCAGGTGGGAGAATCTATTAACAAGACAAACTATTACTTGTGCACTCTACAAATCAAGACTTTTTGCAAGACTTGTGGAAAAAAAGCCATAGCAGAAAGAAATTCATAAGACATGTCATTCACAGCTCACCACTAGCCTTCCTGAAAAGCACCGTAATCTCACTTGCAACATAATGGTGGTGGCAGCATCATACTGTCAGGATTATTAACTTCAGCTGCATCAAGGAGGATGGATGGCAATAAATACAATGCAATCTTTGAAGAAAACTTCTTAAAACCAGCAAAAAGTTTGAGACTAGAGCAGAGGTTCACCTTTCCACAAGATAACAACAGGAATCATACAACCAGACCTACAATTGAAAACGTTAGATCAAAGTATTTCCACATGTTGCAATGGCACATTTGAAGAAGAGCACCACATTTTGATGAAAAATACCCTTTCATACAATTAAGCACTGACTATGCAGCAGCTAGCTCAACATTTAAGAGACGAATAATAATGTTGCAATTTTGAAGCTGTATTACAATGCTGCCCAAGTCCAGTCCTCAAGAGTTACCATCCTGCAACTCTTAGAGCCATCCCTGCCCCAAAAGCCCTCCGAATGCCTGAATTCCCTCATCAGCATGTCACGCAGTTCTGCAGTAGCCTGATAACAAGCAATTTATTTTACTCAGGTGAGCTGGAGAAGAGGTGCATCTAAAAGCTGCAGGATAGTAGCTCTCTGGAGCTAGGAGGATTGGAGATGGGCACCCCTGCATGAAAAGCTACAAATTACAGTGTACAAAATTTTAAAATGCAGAACACAAACTGAAAAGGAATGGAACTGATTGCAAAGCACTGATGATGATAGCAAAAAATCTTGTTTTTAAAATAAACAACTTCAAAAATTGGCACAATTGATGTATTATAGAATCTATAGAATCAGTTTCTTTTTACATTATAAAGAGGTCATATTATGTAAAAGAAACAAACAAGCATTTTGTGATTTATCCTAAATAAAAACTAAGCTAAAGATCCAGTTCCTGTGCTGGGGCTTTAACTGTTATGAACAGAAGTGGTGTTTAATGTGGCATGATATGGCTTCTGGGTCATGTCACAGTTGCAATAGCCTGGCACTTCATACTCATGCTGCTCATTACAAATACGGCCCCATATAAGGGAAAATAAACAAGTTTTCCAATGGCATAACATTTATTGCCAACAAGCAATGTTATGATGAAGGAAAAAAATCAACCAAACACAAATTTCAGCACTTTTTGTTTATAGGTGTACCTGTATCTGTGTTTGCAAGTTCATCTTTATGTCTCTCAAGTGTAAGGTGCTTCTAATGTCTAATCAACATTTTTAACATTAGAAGCATGAGGACACCATTTATGCAAGAACCGCTGCTGATTGGAAATGACAAATCACTCAGCTACAATTAATCTATAAACCAGAAGCAACGGTAATTGTTTGTATCTCTAATAAATTACGAAATGTTAATTCCATTATTTGTTTTTCCAAACCCATTTTGTCCTGTTCAGGGTTGTGTAGGAGAGCCCATTCAGCCCAGCTGTCATAAGTAAAGAAATATGGCTTTCAGTCATTTTGGTCATTTATTCTTGACAAGATTTGTTTTGGACAGTTCAGATTATTACTTATCCAAAACAGGGTCCAATAAGGTCAGCTGATTGGTGTGGGCTCATATGGTAAACTCCTGTTGTTTGTTTTTGGATTAAAATAGAGCTGCTCGATGGGTTCTTTCATTAACTCATAATGAAGAATTGCACTGATTCCTCTAATGAGTTTGTTAGTGATTATGGGAGGACAGCAGCAATTTGAATGAAATGGCATTCTTTGTCTGCCATGTGATAAAAAATAGACCACAAGTGTCATTAAAATAACTCTTTATGTGACTTTCACATATACTATACATTCAACTCAATGTTCCTCATCTTATTTGAACACTTTATGCAACAAAAAGCTGCTCAGTTTAGCTGAAGAAGAATAAAACATGTCGGACAGTTTAGTGTCCAAAGGCTTAATTAATTTTAAGAATATTTGATTTTTCACATTAACAGAGTAGAAATCCAATGGCATAAACTGAAAAGATATTTAAAGTTCAAAATCTTGTCTTTCAACTAAACAACTTGGGACAGAAGTCCTTTACTCCACATAGGTCTCCTTGATGGGATCTGGGAGAATTAAACAATGCTGCACTTCCAGAGAGAGGTGTGTATTCATTGTTTTGTTTATCATTAATTGTGATAAATTTCCTGTCATGATAAGAATTTTGATTTATTGTGCAATAAATTCCCATTAATAGTCCTTAAACCCCAACAAAGCTGTCCAAATTGTTTGGATTGTTAATTTTACTATTTTCCCCACCGTTTGTTCAATGAGTATCAATACATTTGAAAATATGATTAAATGCAGTTAGTGTGAAGTTTAGTGACAAAAATCACAACTTTATGTGACTGGTGTCCTAAGGAAGCATATTACAAATGGTATTGTTTTCAAGAGCAACAATTGTGTTTGTGGGGTTGTGGGGCATGCAATCAAAGCCATACAGTTACATAAGAAAGAACCAGTAAATAGTTCTTACCATCACTTTTATTGTTATTACAATAGTACCACAAAATATTGTGATAAAACCTTAAGTCTGTATCGCCCATCCCTTCTTCCAGACAGGCAAGGCAAATTTGTATATGTAGAAAGGACATGATGATTGATTGATGCGGTAGTTATAAACTTACATCAATTATATAGTATGAGCAAACATTTCAGAAAAATATATCTTAGAAATCTTTTCTTAACATTTTAAACACCTAATTTATTAAACAGAGAAGAGCATAACCACATAAAGTGTTTCCACTGGTACAATAGCATTGTAGTGGATCCATACTAAGCATTGTGGATATGTCCCAGCTCACACTCTTTGCAGAGACTGGGTGAAGAACGTGTCTGCAGAGTTGTTCCAAAGAGATCATCCGAAGATAGCATGTGTGCCAGGCAATAAAAGACACTGTGCAAAACAGGCTTTTTTCATAGGCATTGTTTGTTTTGTTGTGGGAAGCTGTTGATAGTTTAGCTGTTATGGAAACAAAATTCAGCTGAAGGAGAATCTTTCACTTTAATTCAGCAGTAACTTATTCTTAAAGAGACAGACATGTGAGCCACTGCCACAACTGACTTTTATGATTTGTGCTTCAGTTGTTGCAAAGGGTTCCATATACCTTGAACTTATTCACTTTGTGTCTCGTTAAATCATAAATTTCACAGTATTTTTGTGAGATTCCATGTAAATAGGTCAACACAAAGTAGTGCATACTTGTGAAGTGGAAGAATGAAAGTGAAGACTGTTAATGATGAAAATCTGAAAAAGCCATTTGTATTCATCCACTTTTACTCTGACATTCCTGAATAAAATCCAAAGCAAGTAATTCCCTTCAGAAATCAGCACAGTGGTATAAGGGTGTATATAATTTAATGTCAGAATAAATTGAACTGCTCTATGAATGTCAGAGGTTTGTCAGAGAAAATGACTAAACCAAAAACATTATGAAGACCAAGGCACACATCGGATAAGATAGGTGAGGGATAAAGTTGTGGAGATATTTAAATCGGGATGATGTCATAAAACGATATCCCAGGCCTCTGAGCTTCAAACCTACCAATAAATGGCATTTGCCTACATTGACAGGCTGGACGAGCAGAGAATTAATCAAAGAACCAGCGAAAAGGTCAACAGTAACTCTGGGGGAGTTGAAAAGATCCATTACTCTGTTTATACTGAATCTATTAGTTGTGTATCTAACAAGTCATGAGAAGTTCAGGATACATTCTGCCACAAGTCATTCAGACTTGTGACATGTTTAGCTTCTCTGGATAAGACGAGATCCAAAGCCAAAACAAAGTGGTAGCAACATCACGTGAGGATACTTTCCTTTACAGGAAAGATGAAGCTGGTCAGAGTTTATTGGAGGATAAATTGAACTAAATACAATAATAAATGTACATATATGACTGTACAATGGACAATGGAAACTGGAAGAAAAGAAGTTGAATGAATCATCATGGGAAAAAACTCCCTTCAAGGGATGTACCCATTACAGATAGCTGTAGTGGCTGATATGACCAAATCCTACCAGTGGCTAGAGAGGGCCGGACTGAAAGACAGAACTGAAATACTGATCACTGTAGTACAGGAGCAGGTCTTGAGCACCAGAGCAATAGAAGCACAGATCTACCATACCAGGAAAGATCCCAGGTGCAGCTATGCAAAGAGACTCCAGAAACAATACAGCATCTCATAGCAGGAAAGGAATGCATACTGGCCAAGCAGCCAGGATAGCCGGAATACGACCTGGAGACCCGTAGGTCAAAGTGGAATTCACCTCCCAAGGTGATGGAGAATTGTCTGGCTAAGATCCTGTGGCACTTCCAGATGCAGACAGACAAAACAGTAATGGCCAATCAACTGGACATTGTGACCATTGATAAGCAACAGAGGACGACCACTGTGATCAATGCGGCAATCCCAAATGTTGGAAATATCAGGAAAAAGGAACACGAGAAACCAGAGAAATCAGGGAATAACTAGAAAGAGCCTGGCAGGTGAAGGCAACAATAGTGTAATTAAGTATAAATGCAAATACACACAGCATTTTTTATATTTTCATTTGTATGTATCTTTTAAAGTTATGTGTATTTCCCTTTCACTTTACAATTAAGCATTAATTATGTTTGTCTATAAACCAAAATCTCAATGCATTAAAGTATGTAGTTTTGAGAAAAGATGTGGAAAAACTTCAGGGTGTAGGACAGGCATGTCCAAAGTCCGGCCCGGGGGCCAATCACGGCCCGCGGTCAGATTTCATACGGCCCGCAGCTTCGGTCTTATAATGTATTATTTATGGCCCGCCCGCACTGTCAAACAGAATAAATAAATCATAAAACTTGAAACTGTAATTCCTCCTTTCACCAAATAAATTGGTGAAAGGAGTGGTGATTGTTAAAGATAATCACCACTTTAATACTATCAGTCTCTGCTTCCGTGCCGCGAACCCCTGCGCTCATTTCTGCCATAGCCACTGCAAAGAAAACGAGAAAAGTTGACAGTGAGGGCCGCCGCTTTCAAGAGAGATGGGAATTACAATACTTCTTCACTAAAATTCAAGGCAATTGTGATTGTCTAATTTGTAATGAGACGGTTGCCTTGTTTAAGGATTTCAACGTAAAGAGACACTACCAGACTAAACATGCTAACACATACGACAAGCTAACGGAGTGACCTGCTGAAAAAGTGAAGCAGCTCCAAGCTGCACTGGCATCATCACAACAGCGATTCTTCACGCGGGCCTGTGAGTCAAAAAAAAATACCACCAAAGCAAGCTACGAAGTGGCCATGTTAATAGCTAAACATGGCAAACCTTTTACTGAAGGTGCATTTATCATTTTCTCTTCTCCCTTCTCCGTGGACCCTGATGATGCTCCTCCACAGCTGCAGCTGGAGCTCATTGAGCTGCAGTGT
>CAEFZX010030521.1:47385-76739 GCA_903066825.1 Alfaro cultratus | reverse complement strand
TGTCGCACCACTCAGCCAGACGGTCCACCTCCTCCCTGTAGGCGGCCTCATCGTTGTCTCTGATGAGGCCGATCACCGTGGTGATCAAGCATGCAAAACTAATAAAACTAAATAACACGGAGACCTTAAGGAACACGGACATGTTTTTCTAAAAATAACTCTGAACCTGAACAGTCAGCTGAACTAGAACTCCGACACCAGAGCTGCCCTGCTGTTAAGCTACTGGCTTGTTGTGCTTCATTATGCTGCAGAAGCAAAAAGCCTGAAGCGTAAAATCCCCCGTTAGTTCGTCTCTGACACCAACGACAATAAACGCACGTAATATACTTGAAAATAAGGTAAAAACATTGTCCGTTAGAGTGGATGAAAAACGTTTAGATACTTAAATAGCAGATTTTTACAAGAAAAATGTCCGAGAATATTGCCTACTAGCATAAGCTAATGCTAATGCTTACGGGCAAAGAGCCCATTGAGGACTTCTTTGAGCTGTTTCCACCTGTCCCTTTATTTCCTCACTGGGAAGATCTAACTTAAGACTTAACGAGTATCCTAATTATTTGCAAGTCCCTTATGTATTTCTGCTTTAAACAACAGCAACAAAATGTAAGTACCGGCTATTTGAAGAGGACTACAGTCTTCAAATACAGACTGCAAACCACGATTCAAAAAGCCAGAATTTACTTGCATGTCACTAATTGGTAAAAAAAAGAAAAGAAAAAAAAAAGCCCCCCAAAAACCACAACCAAAGCATGGTATTGTTGACAACGTTAATTATCTAGACTAGTCATCTTCAGCACATACCAAAAATCCTCAAATTACTTGTAAAGCTGCAGACTAAAAAGACTAATCTCTTTCTGTTTCATGCTTTTGTCATCATTTTAGCTCAGTGTTCTGTGGCTCCAAAGCCAGGCAAAACATTCAAGAAAAGTTTGCAGCTCCAACTGGTTAGCAAAAAAAATAAAATAAATAACAGTCCACAGCAGAATAGGTCCAACCTTGTCCATGAACGGCCGGCGGCCGACTGCCAGTACGTAGCAGCGGGCAAGTACACCTCCAGTCCCGTTCTCACCCCAGTCCATCACAACTAATCAAATTGCTTAAACTTGATTTTGCCCTTGACTGACCAGTAAGATAGAGACAAGTAAAATTGATGCATTTACTAGCGGTAGTAAATAACAGTTATTAATAAAACACTACATTTACTGCGTGTTTTAAGCCAACAGAAAATACCTGTGTGTATGTAATGAAGAGATTTTTATTACTGGGACTATTTTACTTAAGTCACTGCATAGCACTTTAAAAGCACTTTTTGCACTTTATTAACAAGCACTTTATTTAGCACTGCCCTTTAAGCATAGATTTGCACATAAATAACAATTTGCATACAAGAAGTTTTAATTGTATTTGAGTATTTTTAGTGATTAGCATGTAGCCTTTTGCTCTGGGCTCTGCACAGCTGCTCCTCATTGACGATCGAGGTGGTTGTCTATGAAGGGAGGATAATTGTTACTAAGAGCAATGAGCTACTGGTGGGTAAAACTGAGCAAATGTTTGTGTGCATAATCTGTTAAGTGTGGAGTGCTAATATGGAGTGACTCACCTGTCTTTTCTGTCCTCTCCAGGGTGTTTGGACAAATCCTGCCCCGGGGGTTCAGACACCATTTATAGGTTCCGGGAGAGGGCATGGAAAATGTGGGGGGGAATTGTTTATGGGTTTTTATGGTGTTTCAGTATGGTGTAAGGATAATACATAAAATATTTATAAAAAGTAAGTGGATGTTTGTATTTAGTAAAAGGTATTTTATTTAAATAGATGGAGATTGGTGAAGTGAGATTCCCCTGTGAATTAAAGATGGCTTGGTTTGTCACAGCTGGGACTATTTAAGGCTGCAGTTTCACCTGTGAAAGGAGTTACTATTGATGCTGTGTGAAGAGTAAACCACTGCTGTTTCCACCTGACTCTGCCTCAACTCTTCATCTGCACTGTAAAATCCTACCGCAAAAGGCTGCTTTGTTACAGTGTACTATATTGTTATGGACTTTTACAGTGTGTAAAGTCTCCAATATGTAAGTGTAAAACACTAACCAGGTTAAGTAAAAGGTGATTACTGTTTAAGGTGAAAAGGCCTACAATGCATTGTATTTAAAGATATGTTTAAAGTGTGTAGGAGAAAAGACTTGTGTGTGTATATATATATATATATATATATATATATATATATATATATAACTTGATTAAATCCACCCCCTTCAAAAAGTCCAGAAGGAGACCTGTTGGAATCTGGCTAGATTTGGCAGGATCAACTTGGCTCACAATTACTTGGCCACCTTTTCTTTCTGGCTCTGAAGACTGTGGGGTGGTTCCCTTTTGACTTTGTTGCAGTTTTTCCATTGACTGAATTAGTTTTCGGATGACCTTGGAAGAGTTTTCAGGACAGGTGCAATTAGTGGCAATGTGGCCATCTTCGCCACAACGGTAGCAAAATACATTTGAACCTTCTCTGGCAAACTTTGTGGGTTCTCTACCTTTACACCAAGGATTTCTTTGGTTCCTCCCCTGTGGAATGGGAGCTGTGGGTGGTGTAGCTTGTTGGCTGAACTGGTGTTGGAGACTAAGAACTTGTTCTTTTAACACATGCATATCAGCATTAGAGCGTGTGGCCGCAGCTTGAGGCACTCCTCCAATTAGGTGAGGGATATCTTGTCCTTTTACTGTTAGCTGCTGTACTTGGCTTTGGACCTCCTTTTTCTGATCCTTCAGGGTATCAATTTCAGAGCTTTGGTGTCTTTATGTCTGCTGCACCGACTTGTCGCACACTAGTAGTATGTGTTACCGGCACCAGATCTCGGGGAATCTGGGCCAGTATCAAGTGGTGCACAGGTAGACGAATCCTGTGCAACCAGGATCTGTGGATCACAGAGGAAGTTAACACAATGCTACTCTGGCAAGAGCTCGTTTATTCTGAGCCACATTTTCAATTAAAGAAAATCAAACAAATAAATACATGAAATACAATTACAATTCAAATCCAATCAACAACATACGGCGCTTCCACAAAGATAGAAAATAAAACAAAATGGACAAACAAAATAACATAATAGCAAAAATGAAAAAAATCTAATCACACAGTAAACACCAACGTTTGTCAGTTACAACTGTTTTCTTAGTCATTAACGTTGGGCAGTTAAAACCGTTACTGCAGTTACAAAGAAGATCAGGTCCACCACAATAATAATACACTACAAAACACAACATTGACTGATCAAACGATCCAAATAAATCCCAAACCACAAGGCTCCAACAACAAAAAGCTAGCCAGATGCTGGTATCAAACTGTCCAAATTACACACATAAGTTATACAAAACGAATCCTTATACATTCACAGAACATTTTAAATGGGCTTATAAAAGTTGCCTTTTTTCCTACCTGTGGATCACAAAGGAAGCGAGTTGAGAGGATGTTCCTGTTTTAGATTTGACACTTGGGAAAGCAAGGGCTCAATGTCTGCTAATGTTTTTCAATCACTTTCAAGCAGTCTTTTTTGTTTTATGGCAGAGGCCGGTCCCGTCTCAGACTCGTAGACAGGTCCCAACTCGGAATACGATTCCGACTCAGAGGGCATTCCCTACTCGGAGGTACTCAGAGGCCGGTACCCACTCGGATACAGGACCCAACTCTGAATACGATTCCGACTCAGAGGCCGGTCCCGACTCAGAGGTCGGTCCCGACTCGGAGGGACCAAAGAAATAACTACGTAAACTAGAAAATTCCTGAAGAAATTTAAGCGGGGCCTGCCAAAGTGTGCCCGTCGGTTTGGACCAGCGTAAAAATTAGCATCAATGCTAAGCCTAGCTAAAAAAGTACAAAGTAGCCCGTGGAGAGTCACAAGCATGTTCACTAACATGGACTTGAACCATTCTGTATGTTAAAATTAGTGTATAAGCTAAAATTAGCCAAAATGCTAATGTTAGCGTGAAGACTGTCAGTAGCATGTGGGGCATCACTAGCATGTTGTCTGTAATTGACTTACTCCATTCAGTATACTAAACATGTCTAATAAGTAAGAGAAATAGCTAATACCTTATTTAAGGTAAAAGGCTAATGTGGATGTTCAGAGTCCATTGAAACAAAGCTTTATTGAGTCACCTTCGCTGACAACAGAGCTGCAAGTCAGACCCTTGTTTTGGACATCAATTTATTAATTATTACTTATTATGGGATGCTAACAGTCACCTAACAAAGAAAATGTAATGCTAAAACTGATCCAAAAGGTACTTTAACAAAGTAGTTATTTCTTTTCTCTTTTTTTTTACATATTTGTTTTTTGTTTTGGTTAGATTTAACAGAATACATGTCACATTATACATGCAAAAAGTTTTGAAATGACTGTACTTGTTCTAATAACCTGACTTTTTAACAGCTGTGTACCATTTTGAGGCTGTTTTGGATAAACTACAAAGAGGTGGTCTGTTTAATAATTAGATGGTTTCTGAAGGAGGCGGACAGGGTGCTTTTAGCCATTTGGTCTCAGTGCTTCTGCTGGTCCTCGACCAGAACAAGCATACAGTCTTTGTTGCATTGTAAATGCAATGGAATCGGGGGATCAAGAGGGTAATAGAGCGAGTAGACGTACAGGAAAATTTGCATTGGGGTGGTAATCGTAAGTGTTTTCGATCACTCGCCAAAGAAGTTCACTGAGAAAATTTCTTTTTCTAAAATCTGGTGTTGTTTGACCAGGATGGAGCAAACTTGGAGCAAACTTTTTTAAAATTTTCTCCAAAAAGAGACCTTAGGTCTCACATAAACGTCACTCTGGGAGCTTTCGTCAGTCATCTTCATTGAGCTAAATTCATTTCGCTAAAACGTCGAAATGAATTTAGTTAACTGACCGGAGAATTAACTGATGTGAAGTGCACAACCTGTCTCTGTACTGCTCGATCATAGCAGCGCGCCTCTGGTTTCTAAATCTCAAGTTTATTGAAATGAGGAGTCCGTCAAGTTGTCGAATTGCCTCCAAAAATTCATCACCTGTCATCTTTAATTTTTTTCTTAACCCTGTAATGACAAAACAAAACATTCTTATTCCATAAATCAAACGGTAAAATAACAATGTGACTCTGGCAAGAGCTCGTTTATTCTGAGCCGCGCATGCCCAGAGCCAGGAAACTCGTTCTCCCTGTTAGACCCACATTGGCACGAGAGCGCCACCACTTGCAAGAAGATGCATGCACACAACACACATGTTTATATACATAAGAGGGAAAAAAACGAAGACAAATGACAAGACAAGACCAATTGTAATTCAAAAATAGGGGGTGTTTTGTTTTTTATTTTTATCGTTTCTCAACCCACTACATATGCCGCCTTAGCATTTTCTGATCCTCGTCTGCACGTACCTCACTTAGCAGCGCCATGAAGGATGGGGGAGTGTGAAGACTTTCTTTTAGCCGTAGCTGCAACAGCATAATGTCAGATTCAACAGCACCTCGTAACAGTTCCTCGGCTCATGCACGGTCTCTTAGGGCAGGAGAAACACCACCCTTTTGAACAGCTTTAGTTAGAGCTTTCTCCAGCCTTCTAACAAAATCTGAAAGTCTTTCATTTGGCTTTTGCTGCATAGATCTGAAGGCAAAATATAGATCTTCACCTGACTCTGTTGTGCCAAATACATTTTCAATTGCCTCCAAGAATTTTTGAAGGGGTGTGTCTGGATCATTGCAGCGTATGGCTTGTATTATTTCAAGTGCTGGCCCCTTTACACTCTCGACAATCTTCTTCTGCTCCTCCTTGGAAAAACAATCACATTCATCAAGCATTAAGTGTGCCTGCTCCAACCAATTCTCGAGTGTCTCTTCACCAGCAGGGGTGGGAGTAACTCCAGAGAAAACTTGTAGTCGGAGAAATGCATTGTTCTCCTGTGGGGGTCTCACTTTTTCCAAAAGTCCTCCAACAGCCCGGATAATAGATGAAGGGTGTTCCTGTTTCAGATTTGACACTTGGGAAAGCAACGGCTGCTAATGTTTTCCCTTCACTTTCAAGTAGTCTTTTTTGTTTTATGGCAGAGGACGGTCCCGTCTCAGAGGTCAGTCCTGACTTGGAGGCCGGTCCCTTCTCAGACTCGTAGACAGGTCCCAACTCGGAATACGATTCCGACTCAGAGGGCATTCCCGACTCGGAGGGACTCAGAGGCCGGTACCCACACGGATACAGGACCCAACTCTGAATACGATTCTGACTCAGATGACAGTCCCCACTCAGACTGCGGTCCCGGCTCAGAGGTCGGTCCCGACTCAGAGGACAGTCCCATCTCAGAGGTCGGTCCCAAGGCGTGTCCTTCTGGGTAATCAAGAAGTGCGATTAAATTCAGTCCAGCAGTAAAGTGAAATGCATCTCGAGTGATACTTCGGAAAATTCTTTCACTCAGCTCTTCGAACACCTCTGTGACTACATCCACATTTAATTCTCCTGTTTTTCTCCAATGCAACAGCAAAACTTTCTGGTGTTCTTCTCGAAAGATTTCTCACAAGATGCAGAGTCGGCCCGTCTGCCGCTTTTTCGATCAATCGGAATCGGGGGATCAAGAGGGTAATAGAGCGAGTAGACGTACAGGAAAATTTGTTCCTGTACATTAAATTACAGACAAATTTGAATTGGGGTGGTAATCGTAAGTGTTTTAGTACTGGCACGAAATCGCTGACTCATTACATTGTAATGTAATTACCATTCAGTAATGGTGTAATTACGTTACACCATGTAACGTAATTACATGTAATTACATTACATGTAATTAAATTTTTACATTAAATTACAATGTAATTATATTACATTGTAATGTAATTACATGTAATGTACATGTAATGTTCATATTATCAATGTAATTATTTTAATGTAATTACACCGGAAGGTACATTACAATGTAATGTAATTAAAATGTAACGTAATTATTAGATTACATGTAATAATTAGATTATAGATTATCATTTTGATTGCGCCCAGATCGGTGTCTGTACTCAGTGGAGGGCTGGCGAAACTGTCTTGTTGGTGAACGGGAGTCTCTGTTATCCAACTTCCACTTTAATGTCCCTAGTTCTTTACCGAGATCCTTTACAGTATTAGTGAGGTCCTGTATGGAAGTTTTGAGATACGCTTGCTCACTGGAAACAGAATTTACAGAAGGGGATGTGCTTACATCTTGTGCTGCAGCACCTGGCAATATAGGTAATATTAAACGAGCAGCCTGACGAGCCCGCTCTGCTCGTGCTGCAACCTCAAAAGCCTCCTTAAACGTCTTCACCCCTCTCTCGTGGCACTTAATCTGTAGCTCCTGATCCAAACCAGCAATGAAACGGGACATTTTCATGTACTCACTCGCATTTTTCTGAAAATCAGGGAATGCCTCTTTCACTAGATGACATATATCTGCAGCCAGTGTTGTTACTGACGTTGGACCACTTTTTTCAGTAACGAGTAATCTAACACGTTGCTATTTAAAATCCAGTAGTCAGACTAGAGTTACTTATAAAAATCACTTTGCGTTACTACCTTCTTTTGTTATTTAATTGTATTTCCTCTACGCGTCTTGTCGACTGACCGACGTCTCTATGCGATAGAACCATAAACAATAGAGGGAGATATGCATTTTGTTGGTGGACAAAGAGGAACTATTTTGAGTTTCTGTTGCCAAGTCTAATTATTATAAGCGGCTTTGGGTTTTTTTAAGTCGCTTGCAAATTTAACGAGTCGCGGGTTGTGCCTTTTTGGGCCCGTTTTTGAACGTGAAGTTACTCATTTGGGCTTGGAAATAAGAGACTAACAATAAATCCCAGAATATGTCCGTCATTAAGGTAGTTTAAGTCTGGCTCTCCCTGTCCATCATTTCACGGATTATCCGTCCCGCTGTGTCTTTGTTAATGTCAAGTTAATATATTCTGAATGACGTCGAGCTTAGTGTTGCGCTCCAGAAAATTGGAAACATCAAGACTAATATGAGCAGTGCAATAAACGTGAAAACAGCCACAAATTAACGAGTCGGTAAAGTTGTGAAACTAAACGCCATTATAATTATTAATATTAAGATAAGTGTCACAAATCTGTGCAGCAGCAATCTGAGTTGTGGAGCTGCAGGAGGAGCGCTGTGCGCTGCGCTTTGACACCAAACACAGGGCCGTAACGCACAACCTGGAGGCTGGGGGAGGGATGGGGGCTTTAAAATCCTTCTTAGAGTTTTCCAGACAACAGTGGACCACACAAAAACAAACACATTACTAACGTTTTTTTTTTTTTTGTACTGTTGTAACCATTAAAAAATCTCTTTAGTTCAACCTTATGAGTGGAGAGACATTGTTGATGTTACCTTTATAAAATAACTTTCAATTAAGTATTGGGAATGATCAATGTAATTTTCACAGGAGGCGGAGCGTTGTTGTTAGCAGCTGCTGGAAATAACTAAAAACGTTACTTTTTCAAGGAGTAACCAGTAATCCGATTAAAGTTACTTTTTCAAAGTAACTATGTCATCACTGTCTGCAGCATAGACTTCCATCGCTTCATTTGGCAGCCGATGACGTGCATTGGGAAAAGTCTGAAATGAGGCAATAACATCCTTCTGGCCAAATGCGTCCTGGAGACGCTTTTTGGTAGCCTCAAATGAACTTTGTGTCTCCTTGGGTAAATTGTCCCACACTATAAAAAGTTCAGGCGGCAACAGTGTGGGTAGTTCCTGAGCCAGTTTAGTGTCCAAATCCATGGTACTGTCTTTATAACGAGCTTGCTGAATAACCTCAGCGTCGAGCCCACAGTGTAAACCAGGGGTGCCCAAACTTTTTGAGACCAAGATCTACTTTTTCTCTCACCAGCTGGCTGAGATCTACCTCATGACACGAAGACATAAAAATGGTATATTAAACCCTATTGACTTATTTTCTATGCGAATATATCTGTTATATCAGAAATGATAAAGTGATAGAAAACCTAATGCAGTTTCTTCCTCACTGAAACTCTTACACTGGGAGGAGGTTATTGGTTCCTCAGTCAGAAGCTGGTTGCAAACCTGAGGCCAGCAGGTATCAGTCAGTTATAGTAGATCTGAAATTTGGTTTGATGACCTCAATATGAGAAACTACAGACTGATAGGAGGAACCAAAGAGCACTGTAGAGGTAAAGGCAAAGCTTCTGAATTTGGGATGCAATTAATTTAATTTCACATAATTATCCTGGTAGAAGCAATTTGCTTGTTAAAACTTAATCAAATATATTTGTCCTAGTTGATGTTTGTTGTGAGGTATACTGAGGTACTTACGTATACTGAGGTAATTAATCCAAGTTTGTCGTTTATTGAACGGCTGTGATGCGCCACAGCAAAGGTAAAACAACCCGAACAGGTGATCAACTCAAAACCACTCCTAGTTTTTACTCTCCGTCTCTTTTTATCGTTTAAGCACACCCGTTCCCGTGGCAACGGCCTGTGCCCCGCAAACCGAGCAGAGATTACGTTAAAAACATAACATTCAGTCCGTTACGATATCAGGTTTCCAGGCTTAATATTTCTTTCTAGATTATTAATAAGCCTCTCATGAACACAGCGGTGGTTGATTAGCTAATTTTGACTGCTCTGTTAGTCAGTAGGCCTTTGAGTCGCCTTTTTTATGTTGTTGTTGTTAATGGAACCGAAACACACCGAATTGCGCAACACCTAGTTGAAACAATACTTACTGAGAATATTAATTTTAATACGTTTTGTTGATTTTTTATTTTTTTTAAAATTATTATTCTTTAATGAGGCTACAAACGTCTTGGATCTTGGTGAATATTTTGATAACCCTGTCAGAAGAGGAAGTGCTGGACTCAGCGTTGTTCAGTTTGTCACCTTCCTGCCGAGATCGACTCAAAACTTTTCCGCGATCGACCACCATGTCATAATCATTCACTGCCGTTGTAGCAGAAGGGCGAGGGGAGTGGGATTCCCCTGTTCGAAACAACCGGAATGCGTTGGCTGTCCCCAGCCCCGCGCTGAAGCTCCCGGCTGGATGTAGCTGGCCTGTCGTCTTCTGACATGGTGAATACAACTGTATAATCCGAGCGAAACGCCTATGTAACACTGATAGCTAAAAAATAAATAAATAATAACGAAAGAAACGGAGATAGCAACCGCTCACCGACGCTGTACTTAAGTAACGGCTAGCTCGCGCGCACACACAAAAAAACGACAAACCGTGAGAAGAGTCCCAAACTCGACACCAGTAAGACTCGTGGGTGTCCAGTTACTGTGATTCTCCTTTGTAGAATAATCCACAGAAACAATTGAGCTCTTTCTCAGTGTCGAACATTTAATTTCTTTTCCGCTCTCAATCAGCTGACACCCTACTCAGCTGTCCCGCGCTCAGCTGTTTCCGAACGTTCGTCCTTCTTCCCCATCCGGGGAGCCTTTCAAAATAAAACATTTCCAAAACATTTGACATTCTCATAACTCCAATTTTCAGTCTTACATAATCATCAATCAATAAAATACTCCCAGGCCGAACTTGAAAACTGGACATTGTGATGCTAACCCGGCCGGAACACGGTGCATTAAATAATAAAATATAAATTGACTAATCTTTGAGGCAGATCAATTTTCCTTGACGAATTTTAATAATCGAGGTATTCGAATCACTCCAGGAATCGTGTCAGCCCTACATTCAGTAAGCTTACGTAATGTACTGACCTTATTTTCTGGGGCGCAAATGTTTCCAAAGCTTGACCCAACCAACTGAAGCAGCCTGGTTCTAGACTCTGGGCCTTGGAGGTCCAACATCCGGGGATAGTACAGATGTTGGTCGCATCAAAAGGACCTCAGATCTGGAAAGACAATATTGAAGCCTCGGGCTCAATTGTATGTGCTTTTCTTCAATTGTATATGGTTTATGTTGCTAGCATGAAATAGATTGACTCACCCTTATTTGGAAATGCATATGACTTTTTCTGATAAAAATGCAAGCATTCTTGGCTTTTTTTTCAGCCACGATGTGAGCGACCAAAAAGATTTGGCTGCCAGAATGTTTTGTCTAAGTGGAGACGTTCAGTGGCTGAACATGACTCGATTGTCTCATCATTGTCATGCATATAACAGGGAACCTTTTCACAGGGAAAATGTCATCCAGTCATGATTGCTTACTGACAGATTAAATCCAACTGGGAACGGAGACGAATGCCAGTGTCAAAAAAACAAAAAGAAAGGAAAAAAAAAAAAAAGGTTTTTGATGTGAGCTCTCCAAGGTAAATATGAATAAACAAACTGTTGATGTTGAGCTATAAGGTTTTACAGCCCATTACAAGTTGTTGAGGCATATTGGTATTTACTTCATCATAAGTATTGATGTGCATAAAAGTGAAGACTTTAATATCTCCGTCTGACTGGATTGCACAAAACATCAGAAATGGATTGTATGTGCTTTTTATTGTCTGTCAATGTGTTTTATATTAAAAGAAGCCATATTACATTCAATATGACTTCCTTACATTAATTTCAAATTTCTAGGAACATTTTGTTTCATTATTCCAGCTTTATTATTGGAAATTTTGGACCTACATTGATTCCTTCCACCGATTCTGAAGTGTCAACGAATGAGGTTTTTTTTCGTTTGTTTGTTTCAGTTTCTTGTATTAATTCATAAAATAAAAACAAAAAATTCAGTTATAGTGCTGCTTTAAAACACCCATCAAAACGGCAAGGAAAATTTGGTATTTGTTGAACGCGTATCAGCTACAAAAATGCCAATCAAATCAATTACAGCTACAAATAAGATCACAAAATATGTTATTTAGTTATTCTTGATTTATTTACTTATTCTTTTTACTCTGGCATGTCTTTTGTTGATGTTGTTGTTTTATCTCCCTTCCTTCCCCACTCCTATTTAAAATAACGGTGTGACCCCAGATTTATCAAAACAAGGAATGCTAGTTAAATATTAACAAATGAATACTGGTGAAAATGAAAATAATTATAATGTAAATCAGAAAGTCACTGTCAAGATTAAAAGGAGAAATAAAGATTCCTAACCGACATACGTTAAATAGCTCCACTTTTGTTGACACCACTTGTATTGGTCATGTTCTGTGTTTTGTCTTTGTATTAAATGTATTCATTTAAATGGGTACCTCCTTTATTTTATTTTTTGTTGTTCTATTATCTAATTGGTTAATTGTTATTTTGTAGATTGATACCTCTGTTTGCTAGTCTATTTTTTGTATCCAATAATTGGTGAATAAATTAAAAAACAATAAATAAGTAAATTACAGCTCCTGCTTTCATTTTGAGCTTTAAAATACCAACATTTCCATGTAGCTTTACATTTTGGTTCGTCCGATGAGGTCATTTTTAAACATGACACGATTCACGTTTTGATCAGTTACTCGAGTCGCCGTTTTACCAAATACTTTGTTACTCTTCCTTGAGTCATTTCTTTGGACGGCTTGTTTTGACTTTTCTTTTTGATAGTCTTGATTTTGATAAATGAAGTCTGTATGCTGTCTTAAAACTGAATAAGGGAAAAAAGCCTTGCAGAAGACGATGATGTACAAATCCGGTCAGTTACTTTATCCCAATAATCTTTCCCCAAATTTAACACCCAATTCCTGCTCCCGTTTAGAAGCAATGTTTATTCATCTTTTCTTTTTATTTTACTTCTACTTCAGTAAAAATATGTTGGAGTAGAGCCACTCTTCATTTTGGGCACTTTACCCTACACTCTGATTGAAACCCTCTGATCTGCTCATCTCTTTCAGTATTCTGAGTAACGAACACGGTCCGGAGGTCTACGAGCTCCACGTCTCGGTGAAGGATTACTGCTTCGCCCGCGAGGACCGCATCATCGGCATGACGGTCATCCCACTCCGGGAGCTGGCGGAAAAGGGCAGCTGCTCGGCCTGCTACCCGCTGGTAAAGAGCATCACCATGGACGAAACGGGCCTCACCATCATGAGGATACTCTCTCAAAGGACCAACGACGAGGTGGCCAAAGAGTTTGTGCGTCTCAAGACGGACACCCGATCAGCGGAGGAAGTGTCATAGTCCTAGGCAAAAAAAAAACAAAAAACAAAACAAAAAAAATGCAGTATTAAGAGTCGTGTCGTCTTCAGATCGGATAGATGCGGGGGGAGCATAGAGAGAGCATGGTTGCGCTGCCGTTGTTTGGGAAAGATGCCGGATGCGGCGTCAGAACGAGTTCGTCCAAAGAGAAGGGAAGCGGGCCCAAAAGTGGCAAAGCAGCGAGAGCGAGAGTCGTGTTTGTTTGTTTTTTGTGCATGTGCGTAAAAACATCTGTTGGAATGTTCATTTTAAAACTAAAAGTATGTACAAGTGTTTACTTACCGTATGCTCACTATTAAGTACTATATTCTACGAGTTATTGTAATGAGACATGGATACCTTTTGTACAACATTTAGTCTTTTTGAGCAGAGATTTGTTCCAATAAAGTGCCAAACCAGTGAAAAAAAACAAAAACAAAATTAACATATATGAATTATGGTGAAGTTAGTATGTTTGAAATTTGCTCGGTTATTTTGTCCGGTGTAAGTAATTTTTTGACCGTGTAGCGTTTTGATTGTTGCAGACGTCTTGATTTCGCACCCTCGGCTTTAATTTTTCAGTTTCTTGTTTTCTTTTGGCTTCCAGTTCTTCCACTCTGCACTGTTGTGCATGTCTTCTTATCAGTCATGTCTTTCCCATGATTCCACAGTGACCGCCGAGCAGGGTCCTGTCCCTCGCCTTTCAAAACTGTTTGTATTTTACGTCGACCTGAAGTCAGATTGTGTGTTTTTTTGGTTGTTTTTTTTTAAATGGCGATGACTGCTATGTAAACCCTTGTAGATGTTTGTAATTTTATAACCGTGACAACGTTGGCGAGAGCCTCCAGTGCTAACAGTCTTAGCATAAAAGAGTGGAATTTTATTTTATTTTTTTAGCGTTTTGTTTGTGTTTTTCAGGTTATTTTGTTCGCTTCCAGCCTTCCTGAACGACCACTGTGAACATGAGCTTTGGAAGGCAAGCTTAACACGACATTGCTTACACTTTGTTATTGTTTCGTATTTTTTTCCCCAACAACTTTGTTCCTGATAAACTGCCAAAGTTCTATTAACTATTTGTACCAGAGCAATTCATTACATGTATGAAGGCATATATGTAACATGTGATCTATTACATTTTTTACTTTTTTTTCCCCAAGGCTTGATATTTGATTGTTGATAGGGTGGTACTAAGATTTTTTTTTTTTTTTATTTCCTGTGAAGCTGTTTAAAACTATAAAAGTTGCACATGTTATTTTACACATTGGTTATTTCGACTTTAATCATTGGAATTATTTTTCTTCATAAAGGAAAGAGTCTAACATTTGGTAAATATGCAACATTCCTATGTATTGCACTGATGGCAAATTGTATGTCATGTAAATATATTTAGTGAGATATTGTAAAAAAAAAAAAAAAAAAGGAAAAAAGTCTACTTTTCTTCTATGTGCATAAAGTTTGTGCAAAAGTGTTATAACATTCGGGTCATTTTGAATAGTGTTCCAATCTTTGAGCCAAAACTATACAAATTATGAATATTTGGCAAATAGGTCCAGTGCACCATAAAACCACAGTTAGATCTCAGTTATGAGATGTAATTCCTTGTTTTTAATTGAATTGTTATTCCTCAAAAAAATTACATCTGCACTACAGTGCCTTGAAAAACCACTTGAACTTTTTCACATTTTGTCAAGTTACATTCACAGACTTCAATAAATAGTAGGAGTGTAACGGTACACACACACGTACACATCCACACACAAAAATCACGCTTCGGTACATGTTCAGGTTTTAAAGTCATGGTTTTGTATATTTTGGGTACCCTGGTAGCAAAAAATATAGAAATATAAGTTACTGCTGATTTTTTTTCAATCAACAGTTATATATATAAAGAGTATTTTTTAATTTCTGAAGTAAGTTTTCAGTGAATAAAGTAGCATAAGCAGGCAAAGTCATCGTCTGACTATATAAATAATAGTACAATATCACCAGTTGAAAACGGTCAGTGTTAATGTTTAATGGCCTTTGAGTAAAACTGTGACCATATTTGAAAATAAAACATGGTTCAATCACATCGGAGTTGTTTCGATATCTTGATAAGTGACCCAGCTAATATGCAGCTGTTGATAGTAACAGAAATTACTCCAACCTGCATTTAATGCGATCCGGTTGGATACTACAAGTAGCCATTTTGAAGTCAGTTGATTTGTCTCCAGTTATTGGGTTTATGTTCTGCTTCGCCTTGTTTCGGATGACTAATGTAAAAAAGTGCAGACTGAGCTACATACCTTGTTGCTGTTGAAGGATGCGTCTGCGTTTACGGAGTTTTGGTTTGGTTCATCTTTGATTTATCACTGTGACTTGAGATATCTTATTGTAACAAAGTTTAGTGATAGCTGGGAGTCTTCTCTGTCTGGTCACTTTAACCGTCCAGACGTCCTTAAGAGTTTGGAACCCATGAGTTTTTTACTCTTCGCTTTTACATGTTTGTGCGTGGCTGTGTGTGTGTGTGGTTTCGGGAACTGACAGTCTGACGGGACAATCCCTCATCAGAGAGTAAACGTGAACCGTAGAACACTGCATTGCGCACATAAACATTCTGCATGTGTTCATCTTTTAGGTATGAATATGTGCACCGTTACACCCCTAATAAATTATTTTAGTTAAATAAAATTATGAAATGTTTTTTTTATTTTGGGCATTTGTATTCAGCCGCCTTAAATCTGAAACCCCTACAAATAAAATTAAAGGAAACCAAATGCTAAAAGTTGTGTATACATTTACTGAAGGCCCAGACTTTGAAATAATATACCACATTGGGGACATTTCACTAGATTTAGATGAAAAGAGAAATTAGTAAATTTCTTCACAAAAAACATTTTCTGAGTTTGAAAAGTCAAAAATTTTCTAGAAAAAAACCCCATGAAAATTATGAAACTCAGAAAATTTCCAAAGGTCACAAATCTCCAAGATTATATCTAAAAATCTCTGAGATTTACCTAAGAAATCTTGGATTTATCAGCAAGATATAAAGGATTATTTTAGGTCAATAATTCCTTAATACTGATGAAAAAGTACCTGTTCCACTGGCATACTATTTCACTTACATGTATTATTAGTAAACTGAGTGGTGGAACTGGAACGTTTTTCATTAAGGAATTATTCACTAACAATCTTTTATCTTGCTGAAAAGTTACTTGTAAGTTAATTTTGTCTTATTTCAAGTGTAGTAAACTAAGATTTTTGCACTAGTAACTAGACCAAAATACTTGGTAAGATTTAAGGTAAAAAATATATTCAAATGCAAGAAAGACCGTTAAACTCCAGACATAAATTTAATAGACATGGCAGTAAAACCTTATCATTTGACTGAGCTTCAGTTATTTCAAAACCAAACCAAAAAATAATAATAAAAAATGGGTGAAAATTTCCATCCAGACATCCAAAACTAATAGACACATAGCTCATAGCATACATGCAGTTGTAATTTTGTAATTGCAAGTACAACTTCACTCAAGGCGCCTGAAGTCACACTTTACATTCTTACTTGTAAGATAAGTTTAAGACATACAATCTTTTCCTTCCACTTCTCAATGATGTGTTACTTTGTGTCGGTCAATCCCTGGATGTCTTAGCAAAATGAAACTTTGACGTTTTCACAGGACCAATGTGAGAAAGTTGAAGGCGCATTATTGCTTTTTTCAAGCCCCTGTATATATCAAGTCATAATGTTGCTCCGTACAGCCTGGCACTCCTCCTTTTGGCTCTATAACCTCCTTCATTTCGTTTTATTACTTACAATAGCTTTAAAATACGCCAGCGCAGATTTGTAATAGTTCACACGAGGCTTAAATTGCTCTTTAATGTTTGCTCCTCAGAGTGTCGCAGCAGAGCTCATGTTTTCACCTCTCCAGCAGCAGCAGCGAATGTAGCACTGCCAGGAGTTTGATTGAAGCGGTTACAAGCGTGATCCACTTTTAAACGCTGGAAATGTTGTCTCAGACAAAGCATAAAAAAAACAAAAAGATTTCCAAATGCTCATGCAAGAGGTTGTTGTTGATTTAAAAAAAACAACAAAAAACAACCTTTCAGCTGTTTTCTAGCTTTGGATTTATCTGTCAGAGGGGTGGATACAGTGGTAGGTGATTTATGTGGACAATATGGTCACAGCCCAGGTTGGCAAAGCGTTGGGGGGCAGACTGAGCACCAGGGAGTTTTTCCTTTGAAAATGCTAACACTCAGTTGTTCTCTAAACATGTTTTCTATTGCTTTTCAGATGGGGGATGTGGCGTCACACGCCATTTGCGCAAATGTCTCTCACCATGAGTCGCTGATCTGATTTGCAGCATCTGATGCAGCACTTCACTAGAGGATAATTTCTTTTTTTATTGCTTATTTGTCGAAAATGGCAAACAGTCTAAACTGAACTCTCCCTGTTTATTTGGTATTGTGATCAAGTCAGATTCTTATTGGGTTGCAGGAAAAAGCAGCTCGCTCTCCATTTTTTTTTTTTTTTTGGTTCAGTTCTTGGAAAACGCCTGGAGCTTTCTATGTCACACTAATACCTCTGTGTTATTTTGTCACTGAAACCTCAAATTGTCACAGGTGTCTGAAAACATGATGGGAGCATTACTGCAGGGAAAGGGCATATCTGTCTGAAATGTAGCAGAAATCTCGCTTAAGAAAAGATCTCGCAATGAAAGTTGGATTGTAGTTGCAGGAAGACAACAGTGCAGTGTGATGTGAGCGAGAGTTAAAGAGAGTACCGAAAGAATAGTGAAAATATGAGGAATACGTATATTCTAGACAAGTCCGCTTTGAAAACCACAGATGGAGCAATTTTTACTAGCGGAAGTCGTTTTGTGGAAATGCCAAAGCTGTACTTTTCTTTTTGTTGCTGTTTCTCCCTTTGTCTTCTTCCTTTTTTTTTTTTTTTTTTTTAAATCATGCCGCGTGAGATGAATGTTTCCTTGTTCCGTCATGCTCTACTTACCTTCAGCATTTCCATCCTCACGAAGAAATGAACATCTGTGGGCGGAGATAATCTCACCATAATTTGTCACCATTTTTTTTTCTTCTTTTTTTAAAAAAAAACAAGCACCATCTGTGGCACTGGGTTTCTGCACTTGACACAACACAATACTTTAGGGAATTTGTGTGTCAATCAAATGAAGGGCTGTCCGTCAAACGTTGGCAGTTTTCACCACAGGCTGTCTAATAGTTTAAAGCTCCTGCAACCAATACGCAAGACAGTCAGATAAAGTAAGTCCAACTGACAGTGAAACTTCTCCCTTTCCTTTTTAGTCTGACTTCAGGTCTAGGAAGGAGTGTGATTCAAACAAACGGAAAAGCAAAAGAAAAAGCAAGATCTGGAACAAATGTATGATGGGAAGTTAAGATTTGGTTAACGAAATAATGACGCTGTCGAATCCATTGTCTGTATCGGCTTATCCTTGCAGGGTTGGTAGTGGTGTAGTTAAACGCAACACAATTTAATCTCATGAGACAGACACATTTAATTCCAATCAATATGTCTACATACTTTGGTCCGAAGTGGACCTGCTAGGACAATGGATGTATAGAACGCCTTATAATCATGAAATACCATTAACTTTAATAATAGTAAAAGATATACAGAACTGTAAAAATATTTGTTACGACTGGCTCAAGGTCATAGCAAAATCGGGAGACCATGCAGTGGTTAAAGTGCATAAAAAGGAATATTTAATGGATTGTGGATGTCAGTATCAGTGGTGTAATGCAAATGCTTGGATGTGTTGTATGAGTACATATGAAAGTGTTGAAGTGCAAAAACAAAGACAAACTCAAATGTGCAAAAGGAGGGGAGCTGAGGCCTGGCAGCAGAGTGGACGCCGAAGGCGACCCAGAAGGTGGAGACGGCCAGGTTTAAATGCTCTGTGCTCCAAATGAACAAATCAGCCGCACCTGTAAAGGGGAGGAGCACAAAGACAGACAAGACACCTGCAACGCAGCCCATAAGGCCCAGGGCCGTAACAATATTAACAGAGAAAAACAATGCAAAAAAAAACAGACAGTAGCAGTTGTTTTTGTCTTCTGTATTTTGGATTCAAGCATGATCTGGGACAAAATTAAGATGGAAAGTCAGGTTTCCGTTGCTTCTTCCTGGTCTCACGTTTGATTTTGAGAGTGTTTCCGCCGGATTTCCCGTCCCGACGCCTGAATGCCTGAGTTAACACCATCCGTGTGGTTGTACAACACACACTGCAGGACCAAACCCGTTTATATCTGCATCTATTCTCTTTGACAATCAAACGATAATTTTAAAATCTTGCCGGGCATAGGGAGGTGGAGACTAACGTAAGCGCTACCTACTACCGTAAGAGAGGATATACCGTAAGGAGAAAGACTAATGTGAGAGTGGGGGGGATATTTTATATTTAAGGGGAAATAATAATACGGGAGAATGGCAGGAAAGAGGATGGGGGTAAAAAATGGTAGTTTCAGGCCAAAACGTGAGACTTGGCAGGTATGTAAAGAGGCTGAGCTAACTTTGATTTTAGTCACACCTCCTCCTGAGCAAACACACCGTGATAGTAGAAAATATTGTGTGTATTTATTAAACACGAAGACTACGATGATGAAGCGGTACATTCAGATGCAGTTGATTGTATTGTACCAATGGAGAGTGAATGACCTCAGGAAACCCAGTGAGTTCCATTGAGTGGTAGAATTTGCAGCAATTGATAGTCCTGAGCAAAAAACCTTAGTGACACCTCATTTTAAAAACCACATCCGCACCAGAAGACTTTATTAAAAGCCTTTGTTAAGTTTTCATCCTCTGTCCTCCCAAAAAATAGGCAAAGCTCCCTTACGCTTGACAGTTGTATGTTGTCGGTGCCATTTCTTGCCATTCAACGAGGAGACAGGTTGGGGGAAAAGAGAATCATGTCGTCTCTGAAACCAAATTTATAATAGAAAGCTAACACTCTCACCTTTGTCTTTCCAGAAGGCAGATGATATGAAAACACTCACCTGACTCATTCCACCAGTAAGGCTGCCAAGATGCAAAATTACACTGACCCACACAACCTTGACCTCTCATTTGCATTCTGTCAGCTCCACTGGGAATTTTTTTTTGTCATTATCTGCAGCATGATGCAGAGGACAAGCTGATAGTGTGGAAAACAAACAAACAAAAAAATATCTTTCAGGATCTGTTTATTTTGGTTTTGTTTTTAGATCAAATCCCTTATAATGAAGTCTGAAGTTCCAGAAGCCATTTAAGTAAAGAGAGACAAAAACAGCAGCAAAGATCAACAAGAGAAGGCATTATCTAGAAGAAAGGAGGGTTGGTGTGTGTGAGCATGTGTGTGTGTGTGTGTGTGTGTGTAGGGAGGGGCACAAGAACATGTCCATCTGTGTGATAATGCGATGCTGCCAGCTGTTATGTATGAGGAACAGCTTGACAGCCGTGAAGCCTCCAACCTGGACTTTTCTGTGTCCTTCAAAACAGAGAACTGGTTATTCGTCAGAAGAAGATTGATGGAGCTCTCCTTGGAGAAGGATTATTCTCTTCTAGCATGGATTTTATTTCAAACCAGACAAAGTCCAAATTGGGAGGCCTTTTACCTTTTGGGCACAGACAGACTCGGGTGACTCATGTAGGTTTATTGGAAATAACTTCATATGACTTTTTGCAACAGTCAGAGGGGCAGTGCTAATGTTGATTTATTTCTTATGATATATATATATTTTTAACACATTTTAATTCAGCAGTGTCATCAATTGTGCTTCTATCACCGTGTTCTTCTATGCACATAAAGTTGATGGAAAGGAGAACGTTTGAAATGACGGGTTAGCTGTTTCCGCTGTCGGCGTTTGCCTTTTTTTCTCTGCGTCTCCGTACGGCATTTATCATCGCCGGTAGTTTACATGGTAATTGTCCATTACAGAACAATTACAACTTATCTGATAGCAACACATTTCTAAAAAACCTCTCAACATTTTAATGGAGTTTTAACCTGCACTTTAACGGTAGTGCTTAAACGGAAAAATCACCCAAATTTGTCACGTGTTACAGTGTAACACGTATGATGTGTGTCTGTTGCCATTTGATACCTTTAAATAAGTCCAGTGAAATCTGTTGCCTTTGAGAATCACCATAGAAACAAACAAGATGGCTTCTTGGTAACTCTAGAAAGCATTGACTGAGCATGCAGTACCTTTTACACTTCACTTTGTTTATTGTGCAGAGTGACAAATTATAATTTTTAACAGGTCCCACTCTTTTCAAACATTCCAGATCAGGGTCGTTAATAGGGTTCAGTTAAAAAGAAATGTTAGACAAAATGATCTCTCGCAAAGTCTAATTAAAATATTTATCAACCAGATTTGCTTGACTGCAAGCTAATTTGAATAATCTGTTACTCAAGGCATGCATATTTGATTTTATTTATTCATTTGGGATGTTTGATTATCCTGTTGCAAACGGTTCATGAGCTCCGGGGTACGTAACATTATATTGTTGTGGGTGTTGAGTTTCAGTGAGCCAAAAAAAATAAAAAAAAAGTTAAAATAATCGAGAAACGCCTCAGTTGATGCGTTTCAGATGATGAAACACAGATGATGAATACAATTGACTGAGTCAGGATATATCATCAGGTTACTTAAATAAATGTTCACTTGTGTAATGAATTGATGTAATGACGATTATGAGGCGATAATTTGTTTTAACAATTTAATTACAACGTGAAACCAGATTAATGACAGAGTGACTGTAAACACCGACTACTGCTGCTGCTTTTTGGAGAGAGCGAGAGCAAAGCCAATCCCAAAAACGTTTACCCTCCTCCTGCCCCACCTGTTGTCCTTCTCGGAGTAGAGCTCCGATATTTGTTTATAATAGATGGACATGGATAATTATACTGAAACCTGATGACAAATACTGACCGCTGCCCCTTTGGCTACATTACACTGTCGGACAAAACAAGTCGTTTCTTTCAGCAAGTCAATATTTTTAAGACGTTGTTTGGTTCTTGATCAATATGAAAAAGGGTTTCCATAACTAGATTTATCTGGCAAAAAATGTGATTTGTGGATTTGGAGTGTCCCACACCAGAAAAAGATTGGTAAGTTCCCATAGAGAGTTTTTTTTTTTTTTTTTACTTTAGAATCAAAAATTTAGAGGTCATAAACAACAACAACAAAAAAATACAGAAACAACCGGATCAGAATTATGCCGATACAGGGACAAGGAAGTGTTCAGATTGGTTTCTGGAGCGTGGAACCGGTGAGTCTAAATAGCAGAATTTGGAAAACTTGTGCCTAAATCATAAATTAGAAGTTTTTGTGAGAAAGGCTAGTTAACATAAATAATCTACCATAACTTGATATGATTACGAAGACTAAGAATACATAAAACTAAAATGCAAAAGGATGAAAACACGAGGCTCATAGAATCATTTCAGTTACAAATCCTGTCATTGTGCTTTTGTCAATAAGATTTAAAGTGATATTTCATATTTTTCTCACTCAAAATAAGTAATTTCTCTCTTCTGTAAGAAGCATGACCTCAAAATACTTAATAAAGGAATAATAAAGACACAAAACAACTTGCTTTACTAGTCTTTGAAGCTGACCTGTAAGCACTAATGTGTCCCAAAAAAAGCAAATCAATTTTTTTATCCATTTGCTTTGTCAAATCCAACCTAGATAACAGCATTTCTAGGCAACGCTGCTGCAGAATCTGTTTTCACCCAGAAGAAAGTCTTACGTCAAAGACAAAGAAAGAAAAGTAAGGACTCGGTTAAATTTCTTATTTTGCGTTATGAAAACCGTTCACACAGATTCATTGTTCTTAAAGTCGTTGAAGATATTCTGTCTCTCTCTGGGTGTGACGAATCATGGCATTGCGCGTGTTGTGCAGTTGGGGCCAACGTCTTCAATCACAGCACAAACGAGAAGACCAGAACATGACTTGAATACATTACTAATTGAAAGTTCATATTCATTCATTTTGAACCCGAAGGTGCGTAGGAACGTTTGACTGGGGCTGGTATTTTGTAAACAAAAGAGAGACTGCTGAGTGAGTCAATAACTGTCAATGATGATGAATTGGGGTTTGAAAACTCGAGTTAGTGCTCACAATAAAAAAAATAAATAGTGCCTGAAGTATCGCTGAGAGCAATGTCAGGCAGGCAACACACGAAGTGCAAAGGGACCAGAATCAGGGAGTTTTCATGTTATCAATCACTCCTCTTAACATTTAGCTTTATGGGAGAGTAGAGAATGATGGATTCACACATAGCAAACCTTAAAGCTTAACAACACCGATTCAAGTTTACAGGTTAGCACCATGAAGTGGATGGTTGTTAGAAACTAAAGTTATCCAGGGTTTTGAACCTTCAGTCCGGCTTTCACATGGTACTCCGGTTATTCCCAGTTTTGTGAAGTTGGGAATCGTGTTTATTTCTGCTTAAATGCTTCCACATTTGTAAGGAAAAGCCAATAAAAAACGTATCTATTTATATCCATAAATCCACCCACTCACCTGCAGCCCTTGATTTTTTTTGTCATGATACTGTTTGTGTTTTGATCATTTCTGAGTTATTTGTTGTTGTTTACAATTTTTCAGTCAACAGCTGATTTCTGTGTTGTCTCTCTTTAACCGTCCCGCCGTGGTAGCGAGGAGCTCGGTAGGAGGAATGCGGCAAATGTCACGGTCCGACAGCAGGGCAGCTGGGGCGGTTGTCCCATCAGACCGTCAGTTTACGAAATCACACACAAAATTAAGATCTCAAGGGGTTTAACTTATTTTTGTTCATCTTCTTATTTGTAAGATTGCATTTGTAACTCATTTTTTGTTTTGGTTCAGCTCCCTGTGCTGGGGTCAGGAACAGGGGTAGAGACAGTCTCCTTTCCTATCCTAGTCCTACTTTAAACCCATAAAAAATATAAATTTTGTGCTTTGCCACATTAGAACTACAAATGCCAACATGTCTTTGTAAATTGTATGAGATGACCAACCCAAGAAGGTGCCAGATGTGATCAAAATTAAACCTCCATTCCAAACATTGTTTGTGGAACTGTATGACTGCACATCACCCATGACTCACCGTCTTCATGTTAAAATGCGGCGGCTGCATGATGTTTGTTTGGATGCTCTTGAAGTTGATTGGGGAAATGGATGAGGCTAAATACTGGAAGAAAACCGTTTTTTGGGGCCAGCAAAAGACTGGACATGGAGGTTCACCCTCAAGCAAAACAACCACTCTAAATGTACAGAGATACAGTCAAGTTCCAGATCTTAATCCAATTAAAAATCAGCAGAAAGGTCAGTATTCATAGACACTCTTAGTCCAGTTTGACTGAGCATAAGGTATTTTGCTAAAGTTTCAGATGTACAAAATTGATACCCCGATAAACTTTGACCTTTAATTGAACTAAAAGGTGGCTATGACGAGCATTGACTCAAGGGGGATAGATAAAAATGCGCTTTCAATGTTTTATTTGTAAAGTATATGTTTTAAAAACACAATTATGCCTGATTTTCCAGCCAGCTAGTTTCGTTTTTGTGCCATATTGGTACATGGAGTTTGCACCTTCTTCCCTTTCCAATCTAAGGGTAATTACAGCTTCCTTCCCCTCAGTTATTTCCACTGAACCAAAAAAAATAAAGAAAATTGATCTATTGTCACAAAAGGTAACCATTAACTAACAGAGGTCACCCGTTAACTTGTTGGGCTCTAAGATCTTATGGTCATTAGATACACAAAGGGGTTTACTGACCTGACCTCTGTAAGCGCATGCAGGACAATGGCTCTCTGCTGACCGGATCCTGATAGACGCGACGCTGAAAGTGAGCCATGACACCGAGCAGTCAGCCTTCCGAATGCGATTGGCTCAGACCGTGCTGTAATTGCTTTCGCCGGCTGACAGTTTTACAACAAACAGTCGCGACGTCTAGGGCAGGGGAAAATATGACATTTTCCTTTACAGCGAAGTCATCGGGCTGTCGCTTTCAGTTGACAAATAGGTTTTGTTTTGTTTTTTCACATAAAAAGGAAACGCTTGGATCTTCCAAATTGTTTGGTGGCGAGTACATCACTCTGATTTGACAAATTCTTCTATTTGACAGCCTGCAGCTGTCTGGCCCATATCAAGAGCACTCTGAAACTTCCTGGTTGTGACCACTCCTCATTTGAGGTCTTTGAGCAGGACGTGTCTGCCGCTTGCGACCTTCCCTTTTTAAAACCGGAGGGTCCCTGAATCATTTATTTGGCAACCCTTAAGTACCTTTTTTGCAGGAAGGTTTATTGAAAGGTTTAATAAATTATACTGTTTTATTTTATTTTTCTTCCTTTCCTCTTCTTGAACAGTCTTGGCCTGACAAATCGTCAGCGTGATGAATGTGTCTGCCTCTGTCTGCGCCGAGGCAGAAACACAACAAAACACAGGTGATGCATTATTTGTATTGTTCACTCGTAAATCACCTGCACAATTTCAAAGGGGGAACAAAGGACAAGGCTCGCCCTGCGTCTGAGTCACTTCATCTTTACCTCCTGGGAGTCCACAGAAAGGCTATGCGAGCGTCCAGGATCACATTGTGTGTTTTTCTTTTTTCCCCCATGTTCTTTTTAATACAACCAGAAAATGGAGAAATGATTTAAAACCAGGATAAAAAAACCAAAAACTAACAACAACAAAAATCGCACGTTGTCTCTCGCTGCATCATTTTCATAGAACCCTGCCGGACGACATCCAGAGGTGCTTGATGGAGCTCTGGTGTCTCCGACTGCGAACTCGGCGCCCCTCCCTCGTACTGCGGACAATAATCTGTGTGTAACAAAGGGCAGCGAGAGCTCGGTGCGCCGCAGGTACAAGCTCTGAGAGGAGGAGGGACCGAGGGGAAAGAGTCTTCCAGCAGAGCCATCTGTTCATGTGTAATTACAGAGCTGAACCTCAGCCGATTGCTCTCTGTACATTCTGACAGTGGGACCTCCTGACCAGCCCAGAGCCTGGCTGAGAGGCAAATGAGTGTCTTGGCTCATGGTTTAAATAAGGAGCGAGCTTTTAAGCAAGAAGCACTGCAGTTTAATACAAGCGGAAATATCGCTGCACAGACTTTTATGTTCAAGTTGGAGTGTAAACTAAACGTTGAACTCTCTGTATTTTCCTACAAGGTTTTCTTGCTCTTCTGCCCAAATTGTCTTTGTTTAGCCACATCTATCTCATAGGTCACGGCTAGCGCCACCTTAGGGAGCAAATATGGAACGGCACACACCACAAAATCTTACCAAATATTTTTGGTCTAGTTTCTAGTGCAAATATCTTAGTACACTTAAAGTAAGACAAAACTAACTTCAAAGTAACTTTTCAGCAAGATATAGGAGCTTGTTTTGAGTTAATAATTTCCTTTGGCAGATAATCTCACTTACACTACTGGTTGTTGTTCCTGAAAGGCGTTGGTTTTACGTGCGCTCAATTAAGATTCATGATGCCGTTCTTTAGTTTGATTTATAATAAAGTCATTTATTATCCGAACATTGTCTATTGTTTTACTATTGCCATTGAAATCCACATAAATTCGATATCAAACCCAAACCAAGCACAGTAGAAAACTGTTACCTCTTCCCATTAACAACACCTGAACAAAATCATGGTTGACCTTAAATAACCCATCCCCATCACACTCAGAACTCAAAATGAAATACGCCCCCTGGTGGCGATAAACACAGGAAAAGAATAAATGGCTCCTACGACTACTATGCTAAACAGGATGAAGCAGAAAATTGTAATTTAACTAATACATTTGTGTAAATTGGGTCTGAAGCATCAAAAAGCGTGCGGCGAGTGAATACTCCAGCATTGAGCTTTTGTCAGTGATTCATTATTGCTGGTTTTGACTGTGCAATAACACGTTAGAGGGCAAAACAACAAAATCCCGTCTGCTCCGACTTGATGGTAATAAGACGGTAAAGTGGTGGACATTTCACAACACTGGCACATCAAAATGGAAATGGCCGTCATATGTTCAATATTGGACAGAAATTGCTGATTAAGAATGGCAGTTGTCAAACACGTTTGTAATTATGACGTGTGCCTTACCAGGGCAATGATGTTCTGCCTTGCAGGCTAATGAGACGCTGCATGAAGAGGTGCGTGACCTCATATGCAAAAGCATTTGGCATTTGCACTGTGACAGTTTTACCATTAATCATAATCAACCAAAGCCCTTTATGTTCGATACATTTCAAGTTTGCTCATAGCTCATTTTCCCCCATGACATTTGACGTGATAAGTGTGTGCATTTGCACAGTGGAGTGTGCATTTGCGCATCTGTATGGTTGAGTGAGTGTTTTTTTCCGTTTGTGTATGTGTGTGTGTGTGTGTCTGTAATTTACTGACTGACTGGTTGGAACCAACAAGACATTTTGGATTCAGTCAGGTTCCCACACTTGTGAATATCGACAGTGACGGCTTAAGAATCGAAGAAGAACAACTGCGACCGCGAGTAACCGGAGCAAGGATGTACTTCCCCACTTGGAAGGCGGCTATGTTTCGGTTTGAACGCTGGCCACCAGCAGTCTGCCTCTGTTTCCGTCCAGACTGCAGAGGATTGAGAATAGCCCTGCGGCAGATGGTCAGTGAGTGTTTTCATAGCTTCCCACAAAACTGCTTAAGTGTCTGTGGTTATCTAAACGGACGTGTGGCACTGCTGCGTCCCGTGCTGTTCCTTTCTCTCTCCCTCTCCTCAAAATATGTATAACTGCCCACGATGACAAGAATATGCAAACAAACAATAACAAAGAACTGCAAGCAGTCCGCTACTCCATGGCGATTTGTATGCAATGTTTCGGCATATAAATTTGGAAAGGAATTTACTTCTTGTTCTTAACAGATAGATAAACTCTTACGATTGACAGGCATGTATCACTTTAATTGACGTTGCTTTCAATGCCAAAAGAGTGAAACTACAAATAAAGATGAAAAGCATGATTTAGAACACAACAGTAGTCAAATCATACAAATAGTAAAGGCACAAATACTTAATACTGTGTAAATAACATGTCACAATCAGCCTTACAAACATTAACCTTTTTCAACATAAATCCCCACAAATACAGTTCAATGCTGTCTCAGGTTTAATCAAATGACAGAAAATACAAGCAGTGCTTTCTCTAAACAACAAAACAGTATGAAGAATGATTAAATGAAGACTATTAAACTGTCTGTCTGCCATTACACATGTGTTTCTGAACTCATTCTACTGTTCAAACTTAACATGAAAACACCACCACCTGCTGGCTGGGAAGAATTACTGCCAGCACAAAAACCCTACGGTCAACGGCAATGTGAATTTGTCAAAAATCACACATTAAAGGCTTTTCCCAGTTATGGTGGGCTGCACAGTGGCACAGTTGGTAGCACTGTTGCCTTGCAGCGAGAAGGTCCTGGGTTTGATTCCCGGCCCGGGGTCTTTCTGCAAGGAGTTTGAATGTTTTCCCTGTGCGGGTTCTCTCCGGGTACTCTGGCTTCCCCCCACAGTCCAAAAACATGACTGTCAGGTTAATTGGTCTTTCTAAATTGTCCCTAGGGGTGAGTGTGTGTGTGCATGGTTGTTTGTCCTGTTTGTCTCTGTGTTGCCCTGCGACAGACTGGTGACCTGTCCAGGGTGACCCCGCCTCTCGCCTGGAACGTAGCTGGAGATAGGGACCAGCACCTCCCGACCCCATTAGGGACAAGGATGTAAAGAAAATGGATGGATGGATGACATGGAATGGCAATTATTATTATTAAGGTAAAAAAAAGTTCAGAAAAAGCTGAAAATTTCAGATTAATCTAAAAATGTCTGAATTCTTTTGGTGAAAAATTATTCTTATCTACTGTTTGTAATACACAGTTGTAAAAGTCAATGTTTAACACATACAATGAAGATTTAGAAAATCAACACACAATATTTAATGCAAAATGTTTTATTTATTTTTACACACAACAAAATGTTGTACAGCATTACGATGCAACACAGCAGGTAATTGTAACGAGTCTGCACCAAGCAGATGAATGTGCAGAGCTCACATTGGCACGAGTTTATAAAACCAAACTGAGAAGATTTCAGCATGCGCAGGAAACTCATGAAGGAATGAGAAAAAGGGTTGTTTATTTTTACCATCTCAAAGCAAAAACGCCACAAGATAAGTGAAATATTTACTTTTGCTGAGACCAACAGGACTCACCACAAAGTCTAGGAGGTCAGCCTGGAGACCAACTGGACTTGCTACGAAGCCCTGGAGGTCAGCCTGGAGACCAACTGGATTCGCTACGAAGCC
>CAEFZX010030521.1:0-47372 GCA_903066825.1 Alfaro cultratus | reverse complement strand
TACGAAGCCCTGGAGTTAGGCTGGAGACCAACTGGATTCGCTACGAAGCCCTGGAGTTAGGCTGGAGACCAACTGGACTCGCTACGAAGCCCTGGAGGTCAGCCTGGAGACCAACTGGACTCGCTACGAAGCCCTGGAGGTCAGCCTGGAGACCAACTGGACTCGCTACGAAACCCTGGAGGTCAGCCTGGAGACCAACGGTTCTTGCTACGAAGCCCTGGAGTTAGGCTGGAGACCAACTGGATTCGCTACGAAGCCTGGAGTTAGCCTGGAGACCAATGGGACTCGCTACACCGCTGCCTGTTGTCCTCAAGCTTTTCTTCCACCAATAATCAAGCATGAAGGTTGGAGACACTTCTTTATTCATAAGTACTATCTTTCGTCATCTTTACTCTTTCACTGCTCTAGGACCATGTTTCTCTGCTCCAGAGCAGTGTTCTTTAGCTCTAAGGCGATAGTTTTTTGCACCAGAGCTGTCTTTTCCTTCTGCATGGCGGTCTTTTCCTGCTCCAGTGTGGTGTTCTCCTTCTTTAAATTTCTGTTTATGTTGAACAGTTTTTTAAAATCCTCCTCTTTCTCCCGAAGCAGCTTCCCTATTTCAACTGTAGCTTTTTTTATGTTCAACACTTGAAGCTTCAGCTCCGCATTTACTTTATTCAGAGACTTTTGCTCAATGGACATCATGCTGACTTCTTTCAAGATGTCATGGAGCTTCTGTGTCTCTATAGCTAAGGTCCGTTCTATTTTCTCATTCTCTGAATCAGAAGATGACGCCTTACTTTTTGTTGACCCCTCATGTTGCTCCAGAACGGTACTTTTCAGCTCCTTTTCCTGCACCAGGGCGGCGTTTTCCTCCTCCAGGGCGTCGTTTTCCTCCTCCAGGGCGTCGTTTTCCTCCTCCAGGGCGGCGTTTTCCTGCTTCAGGATATTTTTTTCATTCTCAAGGGCGGTGTTTTCCTGCTCCAGGGAGGTACTTATTTCCATCAGAATGGCATTTTCCTTCTTCAGGTTGGTGTTCTTATGCACCAGTTTGGTACATTTCCGCTCCAGTGCGTTGTTGTCTTGGTCCAGGGCGGTGTTTTCCTGCTCCAGGGCGGTGTTTTCTTGGTCCAGGGCGGTGTTATCCTGCTCCAGAGCGGTGTTTTCTTGCTCTAGGGAGAAATTTATTTGCACCAGGATGGTCTTTTCATTCTCCAAGGCAGTGTTATTTTGCTCTAGGGCGGTACATTTCTTCTCCAGGGTGGTACATTTCTGCTCCAGGGCGGTGGTTTTCTGCCCTAGAGCAATTTTTTCCTGTTCCAGGACCGTGTTTCTCTGCTCCAGAACGCTTTTTTCCTCTTTCAAGGCAGTGTTTTCCTTCTTCAGGGTAATTTTTTCCTCCTCCACGGCGGTGCTTATCTGCTCCAGTATGGTTTTATCCTTCTTTAAATTTCTGTTCACATCAAACTGTTTTTTAAATTCCTCATCTTTCTCGTGAAGCACTTTGTCTATTTCAACTGTAGCTTTTTTTATGTTCTTCACTTGAAACTTCAGCTCCTCAATTACTTTAATAAGAGACTTTTGCTCAATGGACATCGTGCTGACTTTTTTCAAAATGTCATTGAGCTTCTGTGTCTCTCTAGCTAAGGTCCGTTGTAATTTCTCATTCTCTGAATCAGAAGACGACGCCTTACTGCTCTGACTCTGTTGCTTCAGAGCAGTCATTTCCTTCTCCAGGGATGTGTTTTTCTGCCCCAGTGTGATATTTATTTGCTCCAGAACGGTCTTTTCCTTCTCCAGCGAGGTACATTTTTGCTCCAGAGCAGCCATTTCCTTCTCCAGGGCTGTGTTTTTCTGCCCCAGTTCGGTACTTTTTTGCTCCAGAGCGGTCTTTTCCTTCAGGGTGGTACTTTTCTGTCCCATTTTTAATGCTTTCTTTCTGGACAAATCCAAAAACTGGCCAGTATTTTCCTTGAAAAGCTTTAGTTTTCAGTTGTTAGGAGACAATCTTGATACTTGACTTGCAGCTTCAGAAATGTTATGACCGTGTGGCTCTGTGATGCAATCTAGCTCCACTCTTTGTGACATCATTATGCGTGATGTCACAAATTGATGTCACTACCTCAGCAGAACAACTACTGTAGAACTGTGGCGAGTGTCGGTAGTTTACCCTGAAGCATGAAAAAGGTCTATAAGCTTATTGCAAAGGAACGCAAAAGTATTGTGAGGGAAACCACAAGAAAAATGTTTCCCCAATTTTTTCCCAGACGGAGCCCTCTGTGCCGACTAATTAACTTCCTCATCTTAGCTTATTTGGTGGATTAGTTAAGTTTGCAAAGTTTTACACAAATACTTTGTTTTATGTACATTTATGCACCATTTTCTCATTTAGCCTCATGACTTGCATGGATATTACCAACAATCAGACTATAATTGTGTAACTTTTATTTTTTCCAAACCTAATGAGATGCTACCTTTACAGCAGTGGTTCTAAACCTGGGTTCAATGAGTCGGTCTCGGGTTCGGCAGAGCCTCTGCCGCAGAGGTAAAGACACACTTGTGTAAAGTCTGATGACATGCCCCGCTTGGCCATCACTTCCTGCAGAGGATCATGTTGCATCAGTGCTGCGGGGAATTTCTTTCTATGTAAACGTGGTGATTCTCTACAGCGTATTTCTGAGTCGATTAGTGCATCATTTCACCAAATATCAGCTACAACAATGGACAGAGGAACTAACAAGTTCATGCGAAGCTTCACTACATTGATGTTATTTTCAGTCCTAACATTTCATTTTGCAAGCTTTTAGGAGTTGTAGAGCGAGCCTGGTAGCTACAAAAGCTAACAGATGTTAGCTTAACGTCAAAGGAAGGAGTTACTCGCTCAGTTGGTTGATTCCACAGTTTTCTTATTAGAAAGACAGCTATGTCCGAGTTGAACAACTTGGCTCCTAAGTTTTTTAAAAATTAAGCAAATTCATAATTGAAATATTATGTAGAAGAAATCAGTGGAGAGTTGTGTAACTGCCTGTGCCGTGCCATTTAGCAGTTAGCACAGTGCTAACTGGCTAATGTTAGCTCACAAGCTGAACTTAACATTAACTTTTTTTTATAAAACTCAGCAAAAGACTTATTTATACAGCTGGTCATTTTAACTACTAACATGGATTCTTTTTTAGCTTTAAGTTTTATGTTATTCCACGTCTTCTAACGGTAAAATTTCTTACTGCTGCTAGCGTTGACTTGCTAACAGTGTTTGCGAAATGACTCAGCAGAAAGAAACAAACATAAAAACAGTGAAGCACCATAGTAGTGTTGACCCAGCTGCTCCCCTTAGACCTCAGACAAAACATACATTGCTTTTTCTAACCTTAGTTTGCAATACAGAAAATATACTGTCATCCTCTTAGCTAAAATTTCTGACTGTTTACAATGTTGCGCATTTTAACCAGTACAGATACCCCACTGGCAATAGAGAACCATTCTTTTTTGATTGTTGATGCGAAAACTTTCTGCCGGTCTGCTAGTCCACAATATAGTCTGGCACTACATTAGCATGTGTTTACTAATGCATGTACATTAGCTTGTGTTTGTGAGACGGCCACGCACATGGTAGCTGTGCTATAACGTAGAATGGGCATCAGCCAATGAAACATGGCCCCTGTGGTAAGGTACATTCAAGGGCTGTCGTAGTTATACGTTGTGGTTTCTTTCTTAATATTTTAATTCACACTAAATATGTCGAGCAAAAAAAGAAAAAATGAACAGACTTTGCTATGAAGATGCACTTGCCAAGGTGAAGCCACGCCTATCTGAACTAGTCTCCCAAAAACAACAGCAGAAGTCACACTGATTTACAGGTATGCAATTTGTGCAATGCTTTATTCTGGCCCCAAAAAAGTATTTTGTGGATTCAAAATGACAAAAAACAAATTAAATAAATAATAATAATAATAATAATAATAATAATAATAATAACAAAAGAATTAAGTTATTAACATTTTTTAAAATTCTTCAAAAAAATCCAAATTTATTATTAATTGGTAAAATAATTCAAAAAAATATTTTGGGGGCCTGAAATTCTTTTACGGGGCCAAATCATTTTTGGGGAGCCAGAATAAAGTAATACTGTAATTTGCTGTGAGTTCGTGGTTTTGTTCTTTGAGCAAGGTGACGTTCATGCACGGCTCATTTTCTGCACCAACAAAAAAAACATATACCTATGTCTTGAATGTTAAAAAAAAAATTATTTTATTTATCAGTAAAGAAGAGTTTGGGGAATGCACATATGAAACTGATGGGTTCGGTACCTCAAAAAAGGTTAAGAACCACTGCCCTATTCTCTCTGTCCACCCATCATACTGTGGCCTTTTTCCCCTGAAGGTATGCGACCTTTACCACAGAGCAACTCTCACCATTGCTTCGGCTAACTACTGACCCTCTTGAAGGCTGCTCATTAGCCAGCTATGCTCCAAATTTCCACTTTTCAGATACTTGGGCAATTAGACTCTTTTAAATATCACTGATACCCGAGGACAGCCAAACGTCCGGCACAGACTGCGAAGGCAGAACCACTGAATTTGTGAATGTAAAGGCATGTCAGTATCTCTGAGGGCGTTATGTCTTTTAGACACTCTGTGTTCTGTGTAATCAAGTGTTTGAAGAGAGGTCTACACAAATCAATCATTCAGAATTTTTTTTTGTTAAAACCCAGTTATTTGCATCCTAAGCAATCTCACATACAAGAAAAGAAAGTATTTAGTGCAAAGCTTTAACATTGTTGTCATCAATAATACAAACAGACCATAAAACTTGGACATTAAAGTGAATAAGTTAGTGACAGTTCTGAATGTTTTCTATCACCCCTTATTCTTCCACATTGTTTCTGACGTTAGAAGTGGGTAGTTTTGCTGCTGATGGGGCATTTTAAGCAGTTCAAAATAAACATGCAGCTGTGGAAAAGGCAACTCAGTTCTTGACTCTAGAAGTACGTGGCAGAAGTCATTACTTGTTGACCTATCTTTATTTTTCTTTATACTGTATTTTGCACAGCTTTGTTTGCTGGTTTAAGGTAACAAACAGTAATATTAATCAAACTGTGGCTCCCAAATTTTCCTCTTGGCTCTGGAGACTTGATTCCTAATAGAAATGCAAAATTCACTTTCATATGAAAAAAAGTGACTGTAGCCGAATGCTAATACATTATGAAACCATTCAGCTTTCACGAATGGAGGACAGATATCAGGGACTGAAAGTAAAATTAATAAATAAATCAGTAGATAACAATGAATAATATTTTTGAGAAAATTTCAAAAGTTTAGAGACAGCAGTCAGATGACCTTTGATGTGACATATAAACACCTCATTACTAAGCTGTATTGATCTTGCTATTTCCACAGTTTATGCAACCAACAACCTACAGCCCTCACAATCATCAGATCCTTTCATCTGCAAATGTAAAGGTTAAATTTAGATAAACTATTTAAATTAGGTTTTGAATCTGAACTTTTCATAAAGGCTATGAAAAAGACCTACATGATTCTTTCTACTTTGTAACCACGTCCCACAGAGGTTGGGATTTTGCAGCTGGAAGCTAAACTTGACACTACTAGACTTTAATTTCTTCATAGGATTAAAGGTTTGATCAGAGTGCAGTGCAATGTCCTGTCTTCAAATGACGAGTTCCCGTTTGAAGAAGCAGAAGGCTCAGTGAGCTGTGACACTTGATCTGTACTTTGAACGTCTTTGGACTCAGCTGACAGTCATTGTGGGATGTCATCCACACGCTGTCTAACTGCCATCTCCTCTGTCACTCACACTGACCGCTGCAGACTGTCCAATTACATAAAATATCTTTTAAAAAAAGACACATTGTGTTACAAAGTTTGCTCCTGAAAATTGCTGTCCAATTTGCAGGCATGAAGAGCTTTAGCCCAAGTTGCAATCAGAACACAGACACTCCAAATAACTGCTCAAAAGTAACTTGAACATAATGCTTTAAAACTCAAGGAAGTTCTCGAAAGTTCAACAACAAACGTTCTTGACCCAGATCTTCTTCTCCTGTTCTGTCAGTCAACCTGACAGACACAAACTGCTGTGCTGCCTCGGCAGCACAAAGGCGAAGGAAGAGTTAAGGTGATCAGATAATGAGAGATAGAAGGGTGATTCTTGAAGCAACGTTGCACTCCAAAGGGGAATCGAACACCTGATCCAAGACTGTAATATCCTTCATTAGACAGCCCGTCTCATTAAACAAGTCGAGATAAGCCACAGTGATATGCTACAAGAAATAAGCCTTTATTTGGGATGTAAGGCCAATTAGCATTTTCTTTGTGAAATCCTTCCTAATGAGGTAGCTGACTTTGACATACAGCCTTTATAGTTAACAACTCCCTGACTCTTTTGTCAGCTCTCCCCAAGTATGGTGTCCTAGCCTGAAAAATAGACTTCAGAGTCTTCTGGAGTTTGCTCTGAAAGTAGGTTTTTGCTTGCTGAAAAAGTTAACATGCACTTGACCCAGCGGACATTTGAGTATTTTTATCTCTGCCTTACTCGCAGTTGCCTACGTGGAAATGTTGAAACAGCGAGTGACCATCTGTTCAGCAAACAATCCTTAATCCTATCACCTCATCTCCAGCAGACACTTAATCCAGGACAGAGGAAAAGGTTAGGAGACAAGGGGAACAGAGACGTGGTGGAGAATGCCAACCTGTGAAAGCACTGACAACATAATCCAAAACACAATCAGAAATCTAAAGCATTACTAGACAAACAAGTCTATAAAAAATGCAATATGTTATACATGATAAACACCATTAGGATTAGGCAACTTTGCAATTTTTAGAAAGGCTAAAATGCAAGTTTTACTCTTTGTGACTGAGTTGAAGAATTTGTCACTTCATGGCGACCTGATTCGGTTATGGAAAAAAGGTTCTTCTAAAATAAACTCTTCTGAAAAGTGTTGTCCTCCATGTTTATGACACAAAACAAATATAAATGATCAAGGACATATAAAATGAATTTGAATTCTTATACATTTGAATGACACAAAGTGTTTTAAAATTATTTCCTTCCTCCCTCCTATCTGTTTCCTTCCTCTAGTTATTTATTTGTTTTCAACAAAACCATTGTGCTTACTGTGGTAAGCACATTGTGTTCAACAGGTTTCAAAAGTGCATAAATACGTTTATGATTGATAGAGAAATCATCGTTGTTACCAAAGCAGAGAGGGTCTCTTATGCCTTCAGCTGCCTGTCTAAGTTCAGCATGGATTTAAAGTTCAATTTTGTTTATTTACTGCCCTTATGTTTTTTAATGGTAAAAAAAAAAGTATAGGAAGTGTAACCTTAAAAGATATAAGAAATAAAAAGATTTCCTCAAGCTTTTTGTCTACAAGCAGACTAACATGTGTAAGATGAAATAAAACAAAAAGCAGAAAACTAGTGAAAAGAAGACAGTGAATGGGCATAAAAAGACACATATCTCCCATAGGAAAAAGAAAACAAGGATGAAGGAGAGAAGCCCAACACAGGGATGCAGGGAGTATTGTCTCCTTTGAGCAATCTTGGTCATCTTTTTGATCTTTACAAAGTATTTTCTCACTCCATATAACCAGTTATGTTGATTAAAAGAAGGATTTAGATGATGAATATAAAAAGGCTTCCTCCATCTCTGCTTTTTTCAATATTTCTCTCTCTCTTTCCCTCCTTCTGCTTCTTGCTTTGTCTTCATAGCCACGGGCAATGACTGAATAATTCTGTTTGAGATTTGTAAAAGTAAGGGAGAGAAAGACATCTTGACGTGCCGAATGGGAAAACAGTGATCGCTTAGAGGTGAGAGATATCTAGTCTGCCAGAGTTTGTGCCACAGATCCACAGGAGACAGTTGAGACATTGTTTTGGCAGCGCATGAATGACACAAAAGAAAGAGAACCGAGACATCTGTATTCTGAGATTTCCACTGTGAAAGAATAAAAAATCTTTACATTGGGAGCTGTAATTGGTCTATTCCTTTGCTAAGGTCAAATAAAAAGTTTTTATTCCAGAAAAAAAGCCTTAAATATGTATGTTAGTATTGAAAAGAAAAAGAAAAATAGCAATGTTCCTGGAAAGTAATAATATCAAAGTATTTTTTATTCAAAACTTACCATGATTGTACCTGAAACTTGGCTGAACTTGGAACCAACTTAATAAAAATGATCTCTAATGAGCATTAACTCATATGCAGAAACACTGCATATTTTTGTTTTCTCCTAAATGTATATGAAGAAAAGGGAAAGCTGCACTACGCTAATTTAAGTATACATGAGATATGAGCTCTCAGATAACTATTACCAATTTATCAGACCATAATTAGCTGGTTAGTGCTACAGCCTGTTTGCATTCATCATCTTAAAAAGGCTGTGTGATCTGAATTTTTCTTTTTATGTAATCTCAATAACATTATAAGATCCTATCTTGAACTTACTAAATTTGTAAAAGTGACCCCTACAAAGCAAGAGGCTTTAGGAAGATAAAACTTATTTTATGTAGCAGCCTCCCCTGTCAAGAAATTGTGTAACTTGAGCAGTCGAGGTCAAGTTATCCTTTAATATCACATAACATTTTAAGACAAATACGTTTATGATTGATAGCGACAAAAATCCTGGATGTCTTAAAAAGACCTTGAGGAGGATTTACAAGAGTTTAGGTTTACAGTGTTGTTCTTCTATCTTCTGCAAATGCATATCCATTTGCAGGCTAGTCAGTGAATGAGAGGTTTTCATACATCTTCAGCACATGATTGAGCAGAAGAAATTTGTAAATGACTATATAAGCAATCCACTTCCAAAGGTATCCTAAAACCTTAAAATGTTCCACTTTTTGTCACATTGCAGCCACAAATTTCCATATGTTTCATTAACAGCTTGTATGGCAGATTACCACAAGATTACAACTGGTAGTAGCAATGTGGAGCAACATGAGACTTGGCAGAAACAATAAAAAAAATATGACAAATTGTTTTAAATTTTCACCTCTCTGAGGAACAAATGATGTTTTTTTATTAGCCATAAATTTTCTTTTCTATTAATTTTCTAGAAAATAGATCCACACACATCCAGAGCCTTATGCAAATGCACACCTGTTCATTCTGGAGCAGTTTTGTTTCCTGTGAGTATATCTACTTCACAGTTTTGGCCCGTGTCACAAAAGTTTGGACACCACCTATCTAAATTATTACGTCACTGGTGTGTAATTTGACCTCAGGAGTTCTGTAATGGTTTCAGTGGTAAGAGTGGAAAATTAAGGGAGCCTTCAAGGCAGAATCAAATCAGAGAGTGAAGTCTTTGTTTCAAGGCTTTAATCGATTAATGAGAAAAGAATTAGGTACAGTACATAAGTCATCAAATTTCCAACAAACATAAAGATGCTCTCGCTATTTATGCTTCTTTACACATGTTCACTTTGATAAATGCCTCATGCTTTATTCAGAATTAGCCTTTTTACAGCCTTTTTATGCTTGTTTACTGAGAGGTAAAATGAAAAACATGATATCAGAAGTAAAATACAGAGGTTTTGTGCTTAGTTAAAGTAGTTGTTATGACTAAAAGAGCTCTTTGCTTGTGAAAGACAGAATACAACTTTATTTTCTTATTAGTTTTAGGTCCTGAGCTGCTAGGGCTCAAACGGTTTTGAGAAAATCAAGTACTTTTTCTTAGAAGACTGAAGAAAAGTACAGCCAGTTTTATTTAGTTTTTTTTTTTCCCCTCACTGCAGTTGCTAGAAAAAAGATTTTGTATTAAGTATGTTGCTGAAGAGATGAGGTAGTTAGTTAGAGCAGATCCTTAATATTCGTCCTCTTCCCTTTGATCCCTTGTTATTGCAGCACTCATCACACATCCATCACCCTGGAGAATGAAAGGAATAACTTTCACATTTGTTTAATTCCCATAACGTGCCTCCCAGCGCTTCTTAGGGCATTTTCATTCTTCGCTGTTGCTTCAGAACCTGGTCCGATGGTCCTTTAAAGCTCAAGGGAGAAAATTTGGCAGAAATATTGCGAGGAGAGGCATCACAGTTTACACTGGCTCTATTTATGTTAAAGATGTAACTCTTCTGCAGCATAAAATATACTTTCAAATGCATTTTTTGTTTTGTTCCAGACTGCAGTTTATCGCCGCATGTGAAAAAAAGAAGATGCTTCACAGCACGATAAAGTAAATTTAAGACCATTCACGTTTCATTTCCTACTTTTTCCTCCGTCAGCAGCTGCATCACAGCAATGTTTCATCATACAACAGTATTACTGAATGCTGCAATTATGTGAAACATCTGTTGGCTAAACAGTTTCTGGCGAGATTTCAGATGCTTCCTTAGCAATAAAAATGTTGTCAAACACCTGCTGATTTGCTTTTTTAAAAAACCTTCTTCTTTTAACCACTGGTATCATTTGACTGAATGTGTGTTTGGAAGTCATCTACAGCATAGCAACTCTCATTTAGGCTGTGATCATCACACATCTTCCTCAGATGGAAAATAAGACATTAAAGGCTCTTGTGTATTGGCTGGTTTTGCTTGATCAACATTATGACAGCCGTGTGAGCAGAAACAAGAGGAGACAAAAGACACACAAAGTAAACCTGGCTCATCTGTTACCTCATCTCTGTGTGACAAGTGAAAGGCCCTGAAATCAAACATTTTTTTGTGAAAATATTTTTCTGTGTACAGGAAATTGCTCAGCTTCATCAGATTATGCTCTCAAATTTAGAGTAAAGAGGATATTTGTGTTTTTTGCTTGTTTCATTGTATATTTTGTTTTGTTGTGTTACCTTTTGGGTCTATCATAAAAACTTGCCATAAAATACAGTGGATTTTTGTGTGCAATAGACAAATGTGAAAACATTTACTATGTGTATATCATTTTACATGGCCCTCCATGCTTTACTTTTCAAGTTTTTGATTTATTCCACTTACATGGACCTTAAACCGTGATGTCCAGCTTATAGGTGCTGATTGACAGATTTCATCTTCACTATGTCTCTGTCCGCTATGTGGAAGCTGTGGTTTCTTCTCACCTTGCCGTATTTTTATGACAGAGTTTTGAAGAAGCTCACTGAAGGTCTTGTTTTTGAAGCAGAGCCTTTTTCATGAGGTTCTTGGATGCAGCTTTGTGTCACAGTCAATACGCACTGCGCTCCATCTCCATCATCACAGCTCCACAGGGACAGGGAAGGAAAAGTTTGTGCACAGGTCTCGATGTGTGCATATTGCTAGACTGTTGCTGCTTTTGTACCACAGTAAGAAAAAAATGTGCCTGACTACATGTTGTTTGTGTTATGTGTGTTGGAGAATGCAGTTTTCTCTACTCTCACTGTATGTCTGCATGCCTGTGCATCTTTTGCATGCTGGAGAATGTGTGTATGTGTGTATTCATGAGCCTCCCATCTCTCTGTGGTATTCTCCTTCTCTCTAACCGTCACTCGTCTGTCTGCTATCTGTCCAAGCTTAAAGCACCAGTTGTTTTCTAGGAGGCCTCTGGGAGACAAAGAAACAACTGGGCGATTACGCTCCTTCTTTTATCCTTGCAAAGATGGTTTGCTCCTCCCTGTCTTGCTTCTTTTCCAGGAGGTCTTTTACTGTGAGTCTTTTCCCTTCCTGCCTTCTGGAGATTTTACTCATCTGTGAGCTTCTAGTCTCTTTCTCTCACCCACGTTCTGTTCTCCTTCTCTCAAATGATGATGTTGACTTTGCGTCTGAGTAAATACTCTCCTTTTATCTTTCTGTCTTTCTGCATGCTTCTCATCTCTGGTGTTCTCCTTTTGATGTCTCTTGAGTTAAATCAAAGTATTCACATTTGTTTCTTGAAGATTCTTTAAGAAAAACTGCCTACCATGATCTACCATATGACAGTCAGTTAAAAAGTTTCGAACTAACAGCAAATACATACATTTAGAGTAACTTCCAAACATATTTATACTTTTTTAAAGCTTTTACTTTTTGTCACATCAGCCACAAACTTTTATGTATTTTATTAGGATCTTTTGCATTATATCAACACAAAGATCAACACTAAGGCATAGTGTGAATTAGAAGAAAGAGAATTGTTTTCAAAATGTAAAATAAAGAAAAACCTGAAAAGTGTCGTGTGTATGATGGTGGCGGTGTGTTCAGATGATATGTGGCATTAAGTTTTGCACTTAATTTACCAAGTGAGCTCACATGACTTCTTGTTGGTTGTGTTCCTTGACATTAATGATGCAGTTTGATCAATTATGTTCTGAAGCCTTCGACGAAGAGCAATATTTATAATAATTAAATTAAATTACACAAAGGTGAACTCTATTTACTGAATAGGCTCCCTCTAAAGGCAGTTGTTTGTACCATATTTTATTTAGAGATATCAAAGTGATTGCATCTGAATACATGTGCAGACCACAGTTTTCCATTTTTATTTGTTGAAACATTAAATTATTTCACTTAACAGCTAAGTGCTACATTCTGCTAGTCTATATAATAAAATGACAACTCTGGTTAAATTGGGTTCATTGGTTATAAACACTTTGCAGGACTTTGTGGCACATTTACATTTACAGTATCTACTGTGTAAAATACTGCACATTTTTTCTATCTTTAGGTAAAATGTGTTAACTTCTATGTGTTTCTAAAGTGCCCTTGAACACATTTACATCCAGACAACATCCGAGATGCCCTTGCATACACATCACATTCACAGTTCCTCATTATTTCAAGCTGCCTGTTTCACTGTGGTCATTACTATTCTGCTCAGATTTTCTAACTGATACCCTGCTGCTCTCCACATTTGGTTCAGATTCATGTGATTATGAATAAACAATGTATCCAATCATCCTGTATCCTTTCACATCAGAATTAAAAGATGCACGCAAAGACGCGCAAAATTACCTCCATCTTGTTACTGCACCATGGTGGACAAACATGCATGCAGGTTTGTTGTTCTGCTTTTCTTGCACTGTTTGCTGTGGACAATTCTGTAAATCTGATTTGGTGATTTTAAGGTGTAAAACAGGTGGTAGTGAACTGGACATGAACATATAGCTTATTAGTTGATGATACGATCACTGTTGAGTGACAAAACGTTATCGGCGACGGTCTCAAGCACAACTGATGAATGCCACATTTGAAGTGAAAGTCTTTAGTGACCTGTATTAATATGCATAAGTTAATCAGTCTCATAATAAGGTAATCTTTGAAAAATCTGTCTGAATGATAATCTATTTCCCTACCATTGAATGAATTCCAACACACATTTAATAAAGTAAAAAGATTTCTTTGAGATTATATATATATATATATATGTATAACTTCCCACAGTAAAATCATGGCAATAGAACAGGAAAATGGGATTTCTATTTCCTTTTTCCATCCCCAATATCACCTCCACTTATTCAACTTAATATCTCAAAACAAAGTTAAAATAAATGTTTCAAGTTTATATGTATAAAAAAGTGGTGTGATGCATCTTAGTGTCCCAGTTCTCTAATGTGGCTCAGCTAGCAGGTAACATATGAAATGCTGACTTTTAAGTCAAACATTTCAACTGGAAGAACAAGATCCAGCTGTCTTAGTTCTGTGTTGTTTAATTTATTTATATATGTTTCACAAAGTACTGTTCCACATGTCAAAAGATATCTGTACTTTTTGGTCAAATTTAATTGTTATTAGATAAAGCTGCAATTAGATCTTTACATGTGCTTTATAGGTTGACAAATTAAATATTTTTTTTAATTTTCTGTTATTAAGAGAGGCTAATATTTCTCTGTTTTAGAGATTAGAAAAATTATTTATGTTTGCCAAATACCAGAACAATAAAAGAAACATTTTTAGCTACTTCTCTACCCATATTATTTAGCTTGGGGAGTTTACAATCATGTGCAATCAATTGGTAACAATTGACATTTATAAAATAATCTACTGGAAGTTTTCGTCCTGATAAAACTACTGCAACTGAGTCCGATTTTTAGCTTAAACACACCTTTTCACCACTGCCAACAATTTGTCTGGTTGTGTAATGGGCACTCCCCTCCACTGACTCCATTATCTTTAATCCATTTTACATTAAGCCATTAACTAATTTGTTGGCATGCCTTGAGTCATGACCAGAATCCATTTAGGCTAAAGCTCAGACTTCTTGTCTAACTTGTGGTCATGTTTCCTCATAATATTATTTCATCATGATGCAATCTAACTTGTGAAGTGCACCAGTTCCTCCTGCAGTAAACCATCCACACAGTATAATGCTGCTACTACCGTACTTCACTTCTGAGGTGGTATTCTCGGGTTTTCGAGCTTCTTCGTTTTTCCTCTTATTATTTTTGTCATTTAGCAAATAAAAAATACTTTTGCTAACTTTAACTGATCTAAAACTGGAAAAATATGCCCTGGTAAACTGTGTGAAAACAGTGGGAAAATATTGACCATGTCTTTTTACACATCATATGTCTGTATTTGGTTTTATTATAAAGCCTTGTTTTATTCCTTACTGTCTATTGAAGGTCAGCACCTGACATAAGACTTGCCATTGTTTTCTTTGTTTTTTGTTTTTCACAGTGAAAGTCTGGATTTGTTTCACAAACGGCTAATGGGAAGTTGACTTCATTGGTCTCCTGTTGGTAAAACTGTTGTGATTAATTCACACCCTAAAATAAAAAGACCCTTGGAAAAATATTGACTCGTGATCAGTGACAGGTGTTTTTGCAAACTGCTGTGGGGGTCTATGTGACAACACCTAACTGTTTGGGCAACATTAATGAGGTCAGCTCACCCTCAAGGAAAACATCAACTATATCTGGGGAAATGTTATGCAGAAAAAAGAATTGTAAATGAGAAAAAGACTGCATGCAAAAACACCACAAAGGGACACTCTGTCTTACCTTGAAAACAAGACAGTTTCTTCAAAAATTCTCCCTGTAATCCATCCACTCACTTTCCGCATCTCCACCTCGTTTTTATTCCTATTTCTTCCTCTTTTACAGATATGATGCCTGCTTTCTTCCTCTCTTTTTTTTTTCTTGATGCCTCTCTGACGCACCTTTTTGTAAATTCAGTGCTCTCACCCTGTGTCAAGTGGAAGGCAGGGGACACCCAGGTGTAAATTGCCTCGCCTGCGATGGCTGGAGAAAAGCACAAAGCAATTTCCACACCTTTTCTCAGTAGGGTCCATCGCCACTGTTGCCAAGCCCTGTAGGGACCTCAAACAAAAAGGAAACCACCAGCCAGACAGCATGGAGGAGATTAGGAAGGAAGAGAGCAGCAAGAGGAAAGGGAGAAAGACGTTATCACAGCTTACACTTGACTAGCAGTCAGAGCCACCTAGATTACTGGTATTGCCTCAGATTTTAAACATCTCCAGCCACACTGCAGCTGCCAATAAAGAGTGCAAGCCATGCTGTTTACAGATGGTTCCACATCCTGAAGCAAATAACATGATTCCAAACAAAAGGTTATTGTATCCACCCAGCCTAATCAAGGTGCTTGAAGCTGCCTTTTATGCCTCATTACTATATCTTGAAGGTTGTGCAGTCATAGACCAACAACCTGGAGCAGAAGGAGAAGTTCATGCATGATCCAATATATATTGTTTATGCTATAATGTTGTAAAGTATATTGCTATTATGAATATTATTGTTATTGCTAATCTTATCTCACTGTTAATGCTAATATACAGCTCTAAAAAAAAATGAAGAGACCACTGCACCAAACCTCATTGAGAACCTCCTGGTTATTCCACCAAATATTGATTTCTGAACTCTTCATGAGTTAAAATATTAGTGTTGTTGTTTATAAATGAAAATAAACGTTTTTTTGCATCATCTGAGGTCTGAAAGCATGGCATATTTTTAGTTATTTTGACCATTTCTCATTTTCTGCAAATAAATAACAAATTTTTGCTTGGCATTTCAGAGACATGTTGTCAATAGTTCATAGAATAAAAGAACAATGTTCATTTTACTCAAACATATACCTACAGAAAGTAAAATCAGAGAAAATGATCATTTTAAGTGGTCTCTTAATTTTTTCCAATAAGATTATTGCTAATCAAAAAATAGAATAAGATTAGCAAATATAGTTTTAGGATTGGGATCGTACTCAACTCTAAAACATCTCAATTATGGAAAAACATCAGTACTAACATTTTCAGAGAGCTGTTTCGGTTGAGCTCAATGACAAATCTACTCTCATCTACAAAATTAACCTTCAATTTAAACAAAAGAAAGCAAATATTTCCACGGTGGCGACAGCTCTGGAGTTCAGTGAGGAAAACAGTGAATGCACAGTTTGATCACAAACCCCTTTTAGCCTCCTGAAATTAAACCAGAGCCTGAGTGCTGTGATGCAACGACACTTAACCTTGCACCACTCCACCATGCAAAATGCATATAAATAATTTCACAAGCAGTTATTCCATATAAAATGGAATCTAGCTCTTCTGTATCTATATCAAGCCACTTTCTGTCTGAGCTTGTGCTCCTATTTATCAGTTCTGACACATTATTACTGATACAAATAAATAAATAAAAATCCAAAGCACCAGGTAACAGGGCACAAGTAAACACCCTTGTGTATTGGAAAGATGTTTCCTTAGAGTACTTTGGTGTCTTGGATTAATGTTCAGGTGTCCCTTGTTTTGTTTTGTTTTGATATAATCTCAGAGAATTATGGTTTTGACAACGAGGAAACATTTACAGTATATCACAGTAAATGCCTTCAAAGGCGCACAGAAGAGCTGAAAGAGAGACATTATTGCTTGTGGTATGTGAAGGAATCTCTTCGCAGAACTGATGGCTGACTAATAGCTTCCTATGGAGATTCAGTTAGTCCATTAAGCATCTGCACCTACTCGAAAACATCCAGACTGGCAGGTTTTGGCTTTAACTTGGTACCTGCCAAGCAGACCTATTAAGATGTATTACACCCACCAGAGACCACAGAGGGATGGAGAGGTCAGGGAAATTTGAAGGCTTCAACTTATGCTGATGCCCAGCATCCAAATCAGCATTTCAAAATCACTCACCAAGATTAAAAAGGCAGGGCATGGAAGGCATGAGTGCTGCAGAGAGATAGGTATCCACCATCCTTAAAAAGGAAGCAATCTTACTGCTCTCTCCCTCTCTCAACTGTTTGCATGATTAGGTACATCTTGTTCCATTATGCATTTTCTATTTTCTACTTCATTTTCTCTTCGGAGATTTGAAACATTTCTAATAGCTTTTTGAACGACTTGCTGTCTGTATCACTTACTCTAAGGCCACTCAGAGTCACAGAGATCGTGATGCATGAAGAAGAATGCATTGTCCGTCTCCTTCTATTTGTCTTTTGATATACAAAAGCTTTTCCCTCCTTATCTCCTTTTATGTGTAAAACTCTTTTCATCTTTTTTCTCAAATTAATTTGCATTCTGTCTATTTCGCTGCCTGTTTTAAGTCAGCAAGTCTTGTAGTGTTGCAGAATTAGAATTAATGTGGCGCTAAAGAGGGAAGAACAGAAACTCTGTCTCTGGAACCGCATTACCCCTCTGACACACTGAGATGTAGCTCTTAATGTTCTTTCTTACACATCATCAGATTTTTTGTTGTAAAAAATGCTCAAATGGAAAGTTGTTGTTTTGATGCTTGCTATGAAAATATGTTCCCTGACAAATCACTGAAAAATCAGCAGTTTGATTATTAAGCACTGTGAAAGGAAAGCTATTTTATTCCTTCAAAAATGCAGCCTATTTACTTGCATGGCAATAAAAGCAAACTCAATCAGAAGCAGGTGGAATATGCTAAAAGAAAATATATATACTTATTAAATTGAAAATCTATAAGATAATTTGAAAATCAGAGAACATATAGAGGATCGCCAAAGCTTTTAAAGGGGCGGTGTTACATATTTTCCAGGCAAATTATGCATTTTATAGCACAATGGGGTGACTGTGCCTTTTTCAGTTGTTATACAAATTCTGTATAGGCTATATCAAAAATGAAATTTGACTGCAATTTAACACCTTGAAATTCGTTTCTGTCTCTTTAAGAAGCTCCTGCTTCTTACAACATTCTCCTGTCAGCATGTCATCACAAAATTGCTCGTCCACAATGCATTTTACCACCATCCTTAGGAGCATTGGACTGGGAAGTAGCTTGTGTGGAAAGCCCATCAGATGCACAGTTCCAGCAGATGTTTGTTTATTGCTGCTGCCGCTAGTCTCAAGGAGCTTAGTGGGGAAATCAAGATGGAGGAGGGATCTGTTGGTTCTTTGCATGTCTAAACCATAGCTAGCAAATACATAACGCATTGTAGTAGCAAGTGTTTAGGTACCCCAAATGGCTTCCACAGAAAATTCAAGGATTTTTCAAACATGCTTGACACTCTAGGTATGTTTTTGTTTAGGGAATAACGTTATGACAGGATATAAAACTAAAACAGAAAAAAAAGAGGATTTTATCTAACACCCCAACTCTATTTGTGGAAGACTGATCTAAAAATCACACCTGAGTAATGCATGGAACCAAAAACTGCTACACTTCTGTAGTACATCAACTTTAGAAATTTGCAACAGAATTCACTCGTATGGCAGATGTTCCTTCTGATATTGTGGCTAATAAAAGACTATTTTGGCTGCAGGTGGGAGGTATATCTGGAGAAAAAAGTTTTTTTTTTTTATGAAAACAATGCTGCTCATATATAGAAAATGGAAATGTCTCAGGGCATGATATATAAAGCCTGATGGACAGAAGAATACATGAGGTGGATACTGCTGTGTTTTACATAAAAGCTGCCTTAAAGATCTCAAATGTTAAAATACAAGATAATGACAAATGTACAAAAATACAAAATTGGCAAAAAAAATAGGTCAGACAGAAGGCAACTTAATACATCCAAGTCTCTCCCCACAGTGATGGATGAGTTCAGGCCTCCCATAGCGAGTCGGGGCGTTCCACAACATCGACAGAGAGAGAAAGAATTGGGCATTTTTTGCGCTTGAAAGAGGGAGAGTGACTGCAAGAGAAAGAGAAAATGAGTTTTGCGCATGAGTGTGAATACCAGGAATATGCTGGTGCATGCTCATGCGTGCGTGAGTGTGTGTGTGTGTGGGTGTGTGTGTGTATGTGTGCGCACATGTGACCGTTGAAGGCAGTTGTCCACTGAAGTAGAGCACAGGCTGACACTGATGGAGAGCTTCTAGGGCGACAGAGAGAGGCAGGGGGATGAGTGGAGAGAGAAGACGTAGTGCCATTGGAGGTTGATGACTTGAGTAAAAAAGAAAGAAGAGAGGAAGAGAGAGCGAGAGAGAGATCTTGACTGGCAGGAGAGGGAGAGATATTCCATTATGGGAAAACAAGTCTGTTGTCTTCAGCATCGTTGTGGAACGTTTCATAGGAGAAGTGAAGTCACAGGCTCACAACCCGGAAGATGTGATTCCTGATAGGAATAAATCAGATTTCAAAGGAGCATGTGATCGAGTTTATCAGCAGACAACATGTGGAGACTTTACTTGAAGAGTATTTATTTGCCAAGTAACTAAATCATTTAACTAGCTTATTTTATCTTATGTGGATATTCTCATTAATTTTCTCAGCATGCCACAGTTTAGCCCAAATAGATAGCCATGTAACAGTTTTTTGTTTTTTTACTTAAGGTATAATTTATACAACACATAACATAACAACTGTTATATTATTATTCTAACAATTATAATAATAATTATTCAATTTATACTTTGCTTCTTCAATGTAAACAGGTATCATACCTGGGGAAATTATCAGAAAAAATAATGTTGCAAAAGAGAAACAAGTGTTACAATTATAGGTCACAGAAAATACAGTGAAAAATTTATGTCTGCAACAATATTTTGAGAGAATGGACATGAGTGACAAATACTTAAATTGTACATTTATTGTGTACCTGTTGGATGAAGAGCAAACTTTGAGTGGGTTTGCCTTAAAGGCAGAGAGAAAATGTTGGAAAATTAGCATTTCAACTCACCTCGGTGTGCCAAATGATTGAAGTGACTCAAACAGGAGGGCAGACTGACTTTTTCAGATTATATCAGATCATAATTATTTGACTTGTTACAGGTACTCAGACTGTACAGAACATGCAGCTTTTGTCACACATGTTTAGCTGATTGTTAAGTATAAGGCAGAGTCCTCACAAATATTGCAATCTTTGCAATATACCCTGTTGAGAATAAATAATTCTGTTTTCCTCTATCTCTTTTAGCTATTTGCATGTTCGTATACACATACATGCATTCAGACAGATCACATGCACGCAAAGCTAAAGGAAATGACGTTAGGAAAAATCCTCAAAGCTAAGGTTAATGGAAATGACACCCTAGGGAACGCCCTCTTTAAGCTTAGATAGAGGCTAACAAAGAGAACTACAAACTGTGTTTGAAGCCATTTTGCTTTTTTAGCTCATAAGGATAGCATGAACAAATGGACCAGCTCTATTTCAGTCTTAAATAGAATTCATGAATTCAACTCAATGACTCTTCTTCAGTCTCATACATCAAGAACCTAATGGAGAACAGATAATTCTCCACAATCTTTCATCCCAATTCATCTGCAAAATACAAAATGGAGGTGTGTCATCTCAACACACTAGGGGAAATTTAGTGACTGTCCATTACGTACTGCAAAATGAATCTAATTTCTTCAGGTTTGAACAAACAAAAAGGGGTTTGCAAAACACAACAGCTTCAGGATAAAAAACTGCTTCCATCAGATTTAGGTTTTTCCAACTTCTAATTTAACTGACTCAACATATGAACGACTGTATTAAGCCAAATGTAAAACCTTTCCCAGGACATTGTGACAAATTGACCAAGTCTGTTACTTTTTAAAACGTACCTACTATTTACTTTAAAAGAAAGTGGCTTTCATCCAAACATGAAGACAAAAAAATGGGATAGATAAGTAGAGTCTGTCTGAAGAACACAGTTCTGCAATGTGAAAATGCAAATGTTTTTTGGTTTGTTTGTTTCAACATGTTTGAGCATTCAGAATGTTGCCATTTTGTGTTTTCAGAAACAAAATAATGTTATATTCTGGCAACTGAGACATGTTTCTGGAATCTGTACAAGAAATCTTAGCAGTCTGACTCATGACCAGCGGCTTCTTTTGCAAACTTTGCAAACAAGATTTGTTGCAGGAGTGATTTCAATTGCATTTGTCTGTGTAGGTGCACATAATAAACTAGAATCTCTGTATGCATCATATTGCAGAATGAAATTCTGTCTCTGATTACCGTCTGTTGAGCTTCTTGTTACGAGCACAGAAAGCATTCCTTTCCTTGAAGTCGAAACATCATTGTAATCCAGAGTGATGAACACCACGCCTCTGCTTCTCTTTGTCTTGCATAAACTGGACAATTAACAATGTATTACATGTGTTATGGGTTTATTTATGATGTTCGAACAGTTAACAAATCATGATTTGTGTAATGTTGGGTCTCAGTGGAAATTTAGCTGAGTTACAGCAACTTGACAGCTGTATTTCATAACGACCCATCCACGCAAGGCTCCATAACACTGATTTAGGTCCCTGTATGAACCAGCCAGCGTTCATGCTGAGGAGCTGTATTACTTTATCATCCCCAGTATCCATCTCCCACAACAAAACAAGCTGCAGAATAAGCACAATACGAGTTAAGTGGTGCTAAAGTTAAAGAGTTGTTGATTTGTTGTCTGGCTGGCAGTTTGTGTCAAGGGAAGTTGTAGGATAATAAATGAAAACAACGGGACATGAAGGATAGGAGGAGAAACAGAGAAAGATAGGTTCTCAAGTTTCACGAAAAGTACGGCAAAACACAAAGGCAAAAATATCAAAAAGTGTAAAAGAACAAATAACAGACCAAGCAGAGAGGAAGCAAGCAGAGAATGCAAATGACAGGGGAGAGTATTGCAAAAATGATTGCAGCTATTACAATTATCATTAGCATGTGTTGTTGGCACTAAGTCGTCTCATTATCATGGATCCCATCATCATGCTAATTGTGGAGGATGTCGTGTTTTACCATGCAGGGGGCTCTCTGTTGCAATGGGGAGATTCACCACAGAAAAAAAAAACAAAATGCCTGACTAACTCTTGCGGTCGATGCACAGCTTTTGGTTCACAGCTACACCCTGTGCATCCGCAGGCAGGTTCTAAGGCACTAGCTGGTCAGTAATTAAAACTTTTCTTTAAACAGCACTGTTCATAACTCTACAATTAGATAACTTCAGTGATTTTTTCTCGACTGTTTCGGTATAGAATATAGGCCTACAGCAAGTAATTTCACTCTCACGAATCTACTATTGCTCTCATGACTTTGGCTGAATTGTAAATAAATTAATTTAAAAAGTATGTATGTTAACACTATGCCTCCACCCAATAAACTGTAACTGAACTGTTGTTATGGTAACTGGTAATCCTAAATTTGAATTCAATTTACAACCTGGATTGTATAATAAATCTATTTGCCTGTCCCTTATGGACTGGCTTGTTTTCATTTCAGTTAGAATGGAAAATCAGCATTATTGATAAACATATTTAAGAACTGTATTGTTTTGCAGTTTGTTTTATTTAAAAATGTATTGTCTCTGAATCATATCACAACTCATTACGCACTCATAATCTGAGGATGATTACTTTCCCGAGATACAAAGAGAGAAAAAATGATGCCTCTTTAAACAGAAGCAGCTGCATCATAATTAAATATAATATATGAGATATTCTTCAGGGAAACCTATAAATCAATCCTCATTTGTGCCCAAGTTAAAATCAAAATTTCAATATTTACAACTTATGTTATAAAGCTATTTGTTCACACCTAAACAATAACTAATACAATCAACTGTTGATTTGTTCTGAAATCAAAAGATGCTTTAGTAAATTGTTTTCTGTAGTTAAAGCCAGGTGTTCATGTTTGTAATATATAAAAATCAACTGTCTTTTGTATAATTTTTTTATGAATGTTTCCTCATCGCTAAACTTTGAGTAGGACTTTGATCCTAGTAAAAGTAGTAACAGTTGAAGGAAAATTCATAGGCCAGGAATGCCATGGCATGTCACCAGTTTACAATATTTTATGACTGAACCACATCCCAGAATGAACGAGTTCAGCTTTTTCAATGTCTAAAGAAAGAGTTTACAGCAAGGGAAAAAAATTACTAATTCTGCACAGAAATGCAAGAAAATGCAGGCAAGGATGATGAAAAAGTGTTCAAACACATGCTTGCTTAAAACATTTTATTTTAAAGAGTGTGAGAGAGGGATGGGGACGAAGGCTTTGGGTTTTAAAATGCATTTCATTGGGATTATATGTAATAAATCACCACCATGTGATGTGTAATGGCAAACTGGAAAGCTAATTAAACATTGTTTACAAAAATTCTTCACAATTAAAAATCTGGAAAAAACATTGTTTTGTGGCTCCTCTAAGTGAATACCTTGTAGGTCTACCTGTCATTGCAATTAAGGCTGCTAGTCTTCACCAGCTTTTCACAGCTACACACGAAATATTTTTTGCCTTTGATGTTTTCAAAATGTAAACAAAAATGCATATGCACTGTAAGCTGTGAGCTAGCAGATACAAAAAACAAAATTAATGGAAAGGAATCAGCTATAGCTTCGGGTAGTCAGGACACTTCTGCTGGCTAACTGCAGCATACTTGATCAACCAACTAAAACTAATATGGGGTGAGCAGGGAGGTATCATATAAGGTTGACTTTATGGGCTTTATATCATGTTTCACCTCACAGTGCACCTCTCCCTGCACCTTCTACACAAAGCTCCTCCAGACTAGCGGCAGCAGCAAGTAGGAAACACCTGGTGGTACGCTGAATCTGCTGAATTCATCATGCAAACTTCTTCTCAGAGCAATGCTGGTAAGAATGGTTATAAGTGGCATAATGTAGGAGCAATGTTGTGATGATTGACTGAAGAAAGGCTTCTTAAAGAGGAAGAGTCCAATTTCAAAGAGTCAAATTACAAAGTCAGATTTGTTTTAAGTCACATTTGATAGAAAATACAACTTTTATAACAACGGTAACATAGTAAGTGCAACAAAATGGCACATGCTGTGATTTTATTGTGCTGTAAAATGTCACTATGTGCCTGGAAAATGCATAATAACTCCTCTTTAAGCATAGGATTAGGAATTTGAATCTTGCATGCATAAGCTTTTGACCTACAACCCCAACTGTCTCTGGATGTGTCTGTCCCCCCAGAGGTTTTCTAAGATTTCTGATCACACAGGAGCACAGTTTCACTGAAATGAATCTGGTGTGCTTTGCTTCCTTATGTGTAGGCATTTTGTCTCCATGTGCCCTTTTGGGAATTCCTCTACTCTTCCTTAATGTGTGTTACTATGCATTTCAAAGGCCTCGGGCTGAACCAGATGCTTCAGGGATATACCCACATATCACATCAATGACACTAGGAAAGCTGTGAAGTAATTGCGGAACCAAAGACGTTTTTCCTTTTCTCATTTTCTTCTCCAATCTAACTGCAATCAAGTAAATCTCAGGTGGCGGCGGAGTTGTGGGCGCTGGTATATATGGCACCTCTTCTAATTAAGTCTTCAGGTTCCCTGACTTTATTGTGCTGTGTGCACAGACCGCACAGAGGTAGCAGTAATAATTAAAGCCAAGTCCCCTTCAATGAATGTGTTTTATTCCCTGATTTAATTACCTTTATTAATCAGAGAAAAGACGGAGAAAAACTCTTGTGGAGAATGGATATGCTGCACAGGTTACTTAATTGTTTTCAGTTCGCAGCTGCAGAGATATTCCCTTGTGATTTTGTGGCACATAAGTAGATGTGGTGATTTTAAAAAATGAGAGGATACCAAAGGAGAACGCCTAATGCAGACACTTAGTCAAAGCTGACGACCATATGCTACAGCAAGAGATGGAGATGACAATTTACTGAAGCTTGCTGGAGTTTCGTACGGTGCTCTTGTTGTAGAGACATTTCTCAGAGGTTTTTTTTTTACCATCAATTACTTACATTCCCTTAAAGGAAAAAGAAAAAACACACACACAACAAGAAAAAATAAGTCCACTGTACCTGCAGAGGAACTGATAAGCCATAACGAAGGACTGCGTTTGAACTGGGCGAATAAAAAAATATATATAGTGGAGAGGCTGAGTCCCAGGGAGAATGCGTTTGAAGGACCCTCACTGCTTTGAATTTGTTGTTTGTTTCTCTGCACAAGAAACAAATACAGCCACACAGCTCACATGCTGGACTCTTTTTGGGCTTAGACCTTTGTGTGTCATCTTTCTTTGCCGCTTCAGCAAGTAGGTAATTTAAGAACGTTCGAACAGCGAAGTGATAGAGACAAAAATGAGAAGAAAGAAGGAGGAAACACAAGGCTGACCCTCTCTCTGCACTTGTCAGTCAAGCATCTGGACTGAACCCCCCAGAGGAAACCGCCTGCCAGATCCCACCTTAATTATTCCCTTCAGTTCTTTTTTTTTCCTTCTTCTTCCCTTGCTGACAGGCTGACAATTCACTGAAAAAAATATGGTACAATGGAAATTAAAATATAAAATGTAATGGTGCATTTATAGAAATAATCTAAAAAAATATAAAAGGAAAATTTTCTATAAATTAATTTGAAAAACATGATAGATTTAAACAGAACAAGATAAGTTGGAGACTCATCAATTGCTAAGTCTCCAATCAAAGAATTGATAGCAACCAAAGAAGGTTGAACAATCTATCAGTGTCAGAAACTTTACTCAGCCAATCGGATCAACTAATGGGAAATAGCATTTTGCAGAACCCAGAAAGAGAGATAAGGAGTCAGAAATACTTGGAGGGATTTCATTTTTCTTTTCATGTGTTACAGTCCATGTGTTAAATTGGCTCAAAGACAACATAAGATAAGTAAAGATTTATAGCAATGGTGGGTCAGAGGTTTGATGACATTTAAATTCTTACTTTCCTATACAGAATTGACAACCAAAACCTGAAGAGCAGGACTGCCTGGCAGGATTTGGGGTTCTTAGAGTTGGATTTTGGTTTTGTTACTTTCTGTGTTCCTTACTTCCTTTTCTTTGATTAGATCAGCCATGTTTCTGTTTTACTTTGGTTCAGTCCTGTCATTAGTTTACCTAGTTTACAATGTTTATTTCTTGTGTCTAGTTATTGCTTATTTCTCTAGTTTCAGTATGTTTCTTGGGTCTAGTTATTCTTTAGTGTTAGATTCATTTCCTAGAGCCTTATGCACTCTCCTTTGCCCCCTGTACAACTTTCTCTCTCCCCCCATCACACCTGCAATTATCTAGCTAAGCAGCCCAGGCCCATTGTTCCACATTCACTCTCCCAGTACTTAAATACTTCTGCTCCTGACACTCCTTGCTGTATCCTCCTGTACCTTCCTTGCTCTACTCTATGCTCTCCTCCCTGGTTTTTCCTTTGGATTTATAATTTTGTTCTGCTCTGACTCCCTGTGCTCTCTCTGGATTTATGTAAGTGTTTCATCATTGTTTTCATTAAAATGTCTTTGCCTACAAGCTGCCTCTGCCTTCTGCATTTGGGCCCACCTTCACACACCACAGCATCCAGTTACTTCCAGTAATACCCAACTCAACCAAAAATTAAAAGAAAACAAAAATTACTTGATACACGTGTCAGGCTGTAAGCTATAAGGAGAAAGAGGCGGAGTTTGGATCATTCCTTTAGGCTTTTATTTCCTGCTAATCGGCTCGGAAAGGTCAAACATGTTTAAGGGAAACTTATTCATAAAACAGACAGTTAGGGCACATAATCCATAAAACAATAATCTCCTGTTCTGGTATAATTATAACATCAATGGTTAGTAAATGAAAACAGAACATTGCCTTTTAATGCCACTTCGCTTGCAACTTTCTCTCTATCTCAAGATAATTCCCATTCCTTCCATGTTTTCTCATGTTGGAGCTAGTTTGGGAGATATTGTGTCCAGAGATGCTCATACAGAGATAAATCTTTTCGTGCTATTCTCCGGCTTTTGCTCATGGTTCTTGTCATCTTTGAATTCAATTCAGGCAGTCTCAAAAATTCAGGAATGAACAAGGAAGAAACATTATCTGGAGATCTCTGGCAGGCTGAACAGATAATGGCAATTGATGATTTCTATGAACTTTCTTTATGCAGGCTAACATAAACTTTCTTGAATTGTGTGTTGGTTTATTTAAAAAAAAAACATGTTTTATATCTATCTCTGGGTGTCTTCAGAGTGGACTATACCTGGAAATCCTTCAACGGTAAAAACCCAGGTAGCATCTTTGTCAGAAGCCTGAACCTGACTCCTTTTGAGGTGAACGAACAGCAGCTTTGTTCCAGGATTCACCTGTATCACTTCACTCCTGAATGAATTCAGAAGTTTCTGAGTCCAGTCACAATAGGAAGGAATCTCATGTCGGTTGTTTGTATCTGAATCTTGTTCTTCTAAACCCGACTCTTGGAGCAACGCCCATGTCACAACAGGTGAGGCCCCAATCCATCAGTCCAATTCTTCCCTCCATCAGTTCACCATCACCGGGGAGCAAGAAACCAAGATACTTGAACTTCTCTGCCTGGAACAATTGGCAGTTCAGATCTTATTCTTGCCTGGGGATACAGAAGCAGTCATACCCATGAGAAGCAGCAGCTTATCTGTTGGTTTCTTCCTCTGCAGACAGACTCGCAACACGACAAAATAACATCCACTGAGAAAAACTTTTTTTTTTTTAACTGTGTCCTCTCCGGCAGTGTTGCTATCAGAGTTGTTGTCTGAGTGCCAAAAAGAAGCATAATAGTTTTTCTTGGACAAATGGAGCTATAAAGCTTCACTTTATATATTTTTAAAGAAACATTTATAAATATTTGCTTTGGGATTATTTCCAATCATGGAAAAGAAAGAGAAAAGAAAAAAGAAAGGAAGAGAGGTAGGGGGAAAACTAAGAAGAGGAAAATATAAGAAAAAAAAATAATTTTTTCTAAGTAGAAAGCAAAGCCCACCATCTGTGACACAGAGCTGAGCAAAATTATTCATGTCCATTAAACTTTCTCACATTTTGTTACATTACAGCCACAAATTTTAAAACCTTTTTCGGGACATTTTTATGATTTTGGAGAAGTGCATAATAGTGAAGTGGAAAGCAGCAGATACAGTTTTAATATTCTGTCCCCTTTAATTAATATCCCTAAATAAAATCTTATGCAACCAACTGTCTTCAGACATAATCTAATCAGTATGCCCAGTTTACTTATGTGTGATTTAATTTCAGTATCAAAACAGCTGCTCTGTGAGGAAGTTTGTTGAAAAAAGCATTTGTGAACAAATGGCTTCATTAAACCCAAGGAACACATTGCACAGAGCAGTCATAAAGCTGAGGAGAAGATTAAAGCTAAGTTATAAAACAATATCCTAAGCTTTGGTCATCTTATGCTGCTCTGTTTACTCCATAACACAAAAATGAAAACAGTATGGCCAAACTGTAAACCTCACTAGACATGGTCGTCCACCTGAACTGACCGTCTGGGAAAGGACAGCAGCAATCAGAGAAGCAGCCAAGAGATCAATGTTAACTCTACAGGAACTACAGAGATCCACAACTCAGGAGGGAGAAACCTTTAGATGTGCTCTCCACAAATAACAAAGGCCATTCATGCTCTTGAATGGCCTGGTCAAAGTCTATACCTATGCAAAAAAAAGAAGTTGGCAACATTTAAAGAAACAGCTTTTCACAAATGTTCTTGATGCTGAGTTTGAGCTATTTTGCAAAGAATAAAGTATTGAGTTTATCAGAATTATTAGAAGCCAAAACTTTTCCAGGTGAAACTTAATACATATTCATACCATGCATTTTTTATTTAAAGATATGAAAATTCAGTATTTTTCCTTTTCACAATTATACACTTGCGCTAAAATTCTGGCAAAACATAAGTTTGTGGTTGTAACTTTATGTAGTGTAAAATATGTAGGTCTTTTTAACTTTGGTCTCCAGAAAACGAATTCACTTCTTCAACTCGTCATTTCTTTGTTATTTGTATTAGGAGCCAGCACTGCTTTACAAATTATGTTATCCTGGGAAGATGCATTTGCATGATGAAGGCAGCATTGTAACTCGTTTGTTATTGGCTCCACAGTTGAGTGGCATAGTTGAAAAGCTGGATGCTAATGCCTCTAACATTTTAATTCAGTTCATTTAGTGTCTCTAACATTATAGTGCCAAAGGCAAGTCCTAAAAAAACTACACCATACTTCAGGCCTATGGGTTAAGTTATCATTTGAACTTTTCAAAATCCCACAGCTGTCCATATTGACAGCAAAATTTAGCAATATTTAAAGACACCAGATAAAAACAAGCTTAACTTTGCAATAACAGAGCAGATTATTAGGACAAAATAACTGGATCATCCAACATGATAAATGACCTTCTCCTATACAATATAGTATTAATGCACTTGCTTCATGCATGTATGACCTACAAATGGAAAAAAGATCAAAACCTACAGGGATGGAATTGGAAGAGCTGAAAAGAAAAAGAAAAAGAAGTCAGCCAAATGTAGTTTTGGAAGTCCGTGGTCTCTTGTCATATTGTCGCCTACAGGGACTTAAAGGATGTGTGGCAGAGACTGAGTATAGCAGAATCCCCCACAGAGCTGAAAGACAGACTCAGCATGAAATACATCATGTAAGACATTTGTGTAGATGTGAAAGACACGTCAGTCTGTATAATGCAGCCTGTATGTGTGTGCATGTGAGCAAAAGTATGTCTTGGCTTTACAATTGCTAAAGTGACTGGAAGTGCTCGTGCAAGCCTATTTGAGTCACTATGTTAAGTTTTAAGATACTTTGAATTCAATGTACTTGGAAAAAAAAAAACAGCCAGCATTTGCAAGGACCTGAGATGAGCTGATGGTATATTAACGCACAGGGACCTGCTTCCCAACATATTCAGATAGAGCATTTAGCTTTTTGCCCCATTACAGGCAAAATTAAGCCTGAGGGTTGAGGGCCCATTTCCAAAGAGCCAGTTGGTAATGAGAGATCAGAGGCAAGGTTTATCATGGACAATAAAACATGAGAACTGCGTGTCTGTTAATAAGACCCCGAGAGGATTGGAGAGGGGCATAAAAGGCGTGGGATCCTTGGATCAAAGAAATGTCTGCAAGGAGAAATGGAGAGGAGAAAGCAAGAGGAAAAAAAGTGGCGAAAATATAACAGGAAATAAGGGACAAAAGGCAGTGGTATGAAGTGATGCAAGACACAAAAGGAATAATCACAGGAAGAAAATTCACTGAGGAACATGGCATATTGCAAAAAAAAAAAAAAAAAAGATTGTATTCATTTTTATACATGTCCATGTTTCATTTTACCATTTTAGTCCCATTTTTCAATTTTTCAAAATTGAATTGAAGTCTATTATATGATGTTTTAAAACTCATATGGTTAAGTAACAAAGTTACGAATGATAGGGAGCATTTAGTCAAGATAGTTGCATTTACATGTTTCTACCTGTGACATTCTTTCAGAACAAGTGAAGTTTCAGATTTTCTTTAACTGGACAAACCAAAAGTACTATTAAAAAGAGAAGTGAAAAAATATGTGTAAAAATCCCTACTTGTTCTTCTTTGCGGTACAGCGTGAAGGATGAGATATTTGATAGGTGTGAGGTTTCTTTCCGTTTCTAGCTGTGTTTGATTTTGTTCTGACAAGATGCTGCTCAAACATCGGATACAGTAGTTCCTCAAACCACATCCTAGTAGGTGTCACATCGTTTCAACAAAAAGGTTCCTTAGTCATGAGTGTTTTGCTTTTCTGACTTTATTAGATGATGGTAGTTTTCAGTCCAGTAAGAATCATCAAGAAACATCACTGTGGAAGAATACGGCCTACTCTTGACTGCAGATTTGTTTAATTAATCCACCTTTATGGGTCTTCCAGCAGGAACAGCCACATAATCTTAATTAGATGCAGGCTTGGACATTGACTAAGTCACTCCAAACCCTTTCATTTTGCAGTAGCTGCCGCTGTGGTGCTCCCACCAGCACCTCAGCGGCAGCTACTGTTTAAGCTCCTCTTTACACATGCAGATTTAATGCATGTCAATTGCCACCTTTAATTACACATAAAGGCGTCGTCCTGAAGTGCGTCAAAAGAAGACAAATTACTGCACGTTAACCTTTGCTGGATTATTGAGAGGTTTTAGTGCTTTTGGATAGAACAGGTTAAAAAAAATCACTTCGAGCATCAGTTGCCAACTAGGCGTTGCAGGTGTGGGTTATTTGACTGAAGTAATAGCGGAGTATTTGCTGGCGCATGTGTGCCGTACCTGATGTTAGTTGCCAATTTGGGGACACGCCAGATGAAGCTAAACACAGATCTTTGTGTAAAGTTCCTTTTTTTCCCCTTTTAGTCCACAGAAGATTTTCCCAAAAGTTTTGGGAATCATTGAGTTATTTTTGCCAAATGTGAAATGGACCTTTGCATTTCTCCATTTGTGGATAAAGGCTCTCACTGTTGTTTTCAAGAAGCCCCAAAGTGGAAAGAAGTGTTTTTTAACCATTTCCAGGCTGTTATCTCAACGATTTTATTTATTTTTGGTTTGTTTTGTCATCTATTCCAGGATTTCTTCAGATTGGGGCATTATGTATTGCTTTTTGATATTTTAAGCCTACTTCATGATGTCTGATGGGTTCTACGTGTCTGGCAGTAATCAAGCCTTGGTGCCACTAGTGAAACTGAACCAAAATAGGAGTTTAATCTTAGTAAATCCTTGGACACTTACTACTCAGTTACGGCCAAGTTGTTTTTGATAGTTCATTTTCTTTTAATTAATAAAATAATCAGTGTAATTTTGTTTTTACATTTAATTAGGTTATCTGTCTGTTTTTTTTAAATTTGTTTGATATTCTGAAACATTTAAATGTAGAAATCTGTGAGTGGCCAAATACGTTTTTACTCCACTGTGTATGTTTAATACACTTTTTGCAACACTTCACAATGTATACTCTCTTTGCACAAACAAAATAACATAATTTATTCTCCTGCAGAGCTACAAAGAAGTTGTGTCTAAAGATTCACTCACCTTATCTCGCTAAATGATTGGAGTGTCTCAATCTTCCTGTTTTTTCTCTCCTCCACAGCCGTTCCAAATCCCCCTGATTATCTTACCTATATTCAAGTCAGTCTCCACTCTCACCTCAGCAGATAATCCTATTGGTTTTCCTTGTTCTTTATTCCTCCAGTTACTGTGTCTACGCCTGTTCGCCTTGCGTAAGAGCTGCAGACTCATGTTAACTATTAAATTCTTCACTATGCTCATCCTAAGTTTCTGTCTGCATTTTGGTCCCACTCACAACCTACAAAACTTGACATTTTCAGTCCCAGTCCAGCCATGACTTCCACCCCTCTAGTTGTGCTTGATTATTTGGTTAACATTCAGTTAAATAAATATTCATATATATGCTGCCTCACATTTAAATGTGTTTTTATGAGTATCACAACTGCAAGTCCAACTGGGCTGTACAGAAATATGGCTTTCTGTTTAGCAATGCCTGGGGGAATTCTTAGTGTTTTTGCCAAACTTTACTTGAGATTATATTTAAATCATTTGTATCCAGTAAGGACAAGATCATTTGTCTAGAAACCCTGGACAGATGACACATATCCAGTGAATAAAAATGATGTCATGGTCATTAAAAGGATGACTTCCAAACTCTATCTGCTCACATCTTTCATCTTTCCAAATAAATGTTGACATGGACACATGTTTTTAAAAAGATGCTGTATAGCTTGAGTTAGTGGAAGGCTGAATAAAGTCATTTTTCACTCTTCTGCAGGCAGGTCAGAAATGAAAACATGACTGCAGAACAGCTGCACTTGATGTGGCACGAGCCCTCCCAATTTATTTTGATTGGCCGTGCTTTATGCAAGCCTCGGGTAAATTTCCCAGGGGCAAGCATGCATCCTCTCTAGGACTGGGAAATTCAAAACATGCCTGCCCACCTGCAAAAATGACTCAAAAAGAAACCAAAAGTATCAAACAAGCAGATGTGGTTGTACAGTTTGGATCTGCTTTGAGATTTAGAAGACAATTTTCTTTTAAGACAGTCATAAGTACTCTTAGTTACCTTCTGGTGAAAATATTTTTGTATTTTCAGGGCTGTTGACTGGAAATGCAAATGACGCCTAGGCTATGGTGATGGATTTTAGTTTAGTCTAGCTCTTTTAACAAAGTCGAGAGTTTGCTGTGTGAGAACTTCATTAAAGACCTCTAAATATTTTTCTGCAGAGGCCAATCAGTCTGACCAATATTGTAATTTATTTAAACCCACATAGTTTATATTGTGCGAAGGCGTGTGATCCTCATCAGCAGTGTCATTAACATGTCCAAACTATGTCTGAATGTTCATTGATGCAGATTGAAAAATAAACTAACAGAATGACGGTTTCCCTGACAACGCAAATCACCTTCAACTGAAACACATTGCCATGGATTATGATTTCTCGCAACTGCCTTTGATCATACACCACACAGCAGACATAGATGAGCAACTGATGTTGAATATTAAAGGAACATATAGCACTGAGCTGTCTGTCTCAGATATAAAGTGATGAATTTTTTAAAAGGGATGCTGGCTGGAGGGGAGCAAATTTTTCGGAGAGAAAGGTCCAGGGGTTGGCCTATGATTAAAGAAGTCAGAAGATGACAGGAGTCTGTCATTATCAAGGCCCTGACTTTTACTGTACTGGGCCTCAGAAGGCTGCAAATACTATTTCAATGATAAATAGATGATAAATGAGGCAGTCTTCCACCCACAGTAAACATGAATGCCCCAAGCAAATATGCATGCAAGAAAAATTACATTCTCACATATTTTGAAATATCATTACAGGCAGATGAGCTGAGACCTATTTAGCAAAATACAAATTGCACACAAGTCAGCAATGGTTTCCCACAAAGAAGCTTGGAAAGGCTGGATTTGCAAATAAGGTGTTTGTTTAGCCATAAAGCTGGCAAATTAAAGCTTGCTATTTGGAAACACCAAATATTGTGCACACACCAGGATGACTCCACTCTCTTAATAGTGTCCCCATTGAACATTAGTGGTTCTTCAACTTTTTATGATGAGCACCACTCCAGTAAATACACAAGTAACACAATGTTAAAAGACATTACTAAATAGTTGAACAGGACCTGGACCCTCAGAAATCTGTTTCTTGCACATATGTACCCTTCTCCCAAGACTTTTCAGAAAACTTTATCATGATTGAAATGTGTTATGTTGCTGGTAATGTTCCAAAGACTTGGAAAATGTGCCACATTTGTCACATTTCTCATCCTGCTGCTATAGAAAATCCATTATAATCCAAGAGTAGTCATCCAAATATTTCCTCTTGATTTATGTCTGGTCAAGAAAAAAAATCCAAATTATTCCCTAAGTCTTTGAATTTCAGAGAGGGAGAGAGATACCAATATACTTGTAAGAAAAAAAAAAGGTAGACTTGATTAGGTAATTATTCTATGTTTCCTTCATTATTTCTCATATTGAAACAAGGTTTCATGTTCTTTTTAAATAATTCAATTCTTGATTTGAATAGCAGCAACAACAGCATCAATCTACCAATGGCAAATAGTACCAATCTTTTTATTCTCTTTCAACTTTTCCCTTCGGAGGTCTTTACACCAAACATTTCTCTCAATTTATTTCTATCCTCTGCATCCTCTCCTCTCACACTTACTATCTTCATGTAGACCTTTCCTTTCATTTTTGCTGTTACGCTTTCATCACTCATCACACCTGACACTTTTCTCCACCCATTGCAACCTGCTTGCATACTCTTCTTCACCACTTTTCCACACACTCCATTGCTTTGGACAGTTGACCTCAAGTACCTACAGTTCTCTACCTTCTTTACTTCGAGTCGCTGTAACATGACCTTTACACTGGTGTCCCTCTCATTTACACATATGTATTCTGACTTGCTGCAGCCAATATTTATTCCTTTCTTTTCCAGTACACATCTCTAGCTTTTGCTCTACCTGCTCTCACTGCACATTATAATGTCATCTGCAAACATCATAATCTATGGAAACTCCTGTCTAAGCTAATCTGTTAGCTTGTTTGTCGCCAAAGCAAACACATAGGGGCTTAGAGCTGATCCCTGATGTAGTCCCACCTCCACCTACAATTCCTATGTCACTACAGCACATTTGTAGTAACCTCACTGTTGTCTCACAGTTATCATATATGTCCTGTATAACTTTAACATACTTCTCTGCCACTGCAGATCTCCTCATGCAATACCACAGTTCCTGTCTCAGCAGTCTGTCACATTATTTGGCAAATAGTTCCGATGGAGTTATTCAATTTCCCACTGAAGTGTCAATATCATGATTTCAAATTTTTAAAATAAGTATATTTTATAAAATATACACATTCAGTGTATTCATCTTTGAAGTTTGCAATAAGACCTTAATCATTAAGAAAAATACTTTACTTTTAGACTGATTTTAGCTGGATTTTAGAAAAATAAAGAAAATTTCCTTAGCTGCCACCCTCAAAATGCACACATGTAAATAAATGGGTTCATGAGGACACTGGTGTCATCTTGACAGTTAAGGGGTTAAATTGTTTATCTGTTACTACAAAGTACAAAAAAAACTAAACAGTAGTAAAACATGCATAGTCAATGCATCCCTTATCCCTCCATTTTTACCCAGAAGTAAAAACTTTCATGTTGGAAGCTGTAAAATTACCAGAAAGGTTCTTACAAGTCAAATATTTGAGTGGAAAAGTTAGATATTTTCCACCAATCCACACAAAAACAATGCATTGTGTTGTTGGCAATGTAAGTTGTTCACACACACAATTATATACAATATTGTTTATTAAACATATATCTACAATTCAGATAAATATATTACTTTTTACAAAGTTAGCCTAACCAAGGAGCATATCAAATCCCATTGTTTTTGAACTTGGAACTGGAACATGGCTAACTGAGTGAGAGAACATTCCCAGACCAAAGTTGTGATCTCAGAGGTTAATGGAACATAGCGAGAGAAGACATCAGTACTTTTTCCTGTTGCACTGTTATCCACTTGAGTTTCTATCTTTTTTGGAGTAGTCTTGAACAACTCGTCTCTTTGGCTGCTGACGCGCTTTATCTCAGAACCCCCAATTGTTTTCTGAGCAGCCCAAGTTCAGCCCAAGTGGTTCTTGGGTCAGAATTTAAGAATGAGGGCTCCACAGTAAATGTTATAAAACAAAAAGCAACGATACCAATCCTTATAGTGAACGTTTGTAGTAGTGGAAAATGTGAATCATAATCCCTGTGTATATGACAGATCAAGAATTACACATTGTATTGACATTATGTGATCCATATTACAATTAATTATACAATTACATAATAACTGCTCCCTTTTGACAACTCCTATTTGTTACAACTGGCAGTGTGGATATGCTTCAAATCTCCACATCTGCACAGAAACGATGAGGTTACGAAAGTTGTCATGTAAAACCCTCCTCCTTGGTATTACTTTAAGAGATGCAGAACTCATCATGGTACTCAAGATCACTCTTATCTAGTTCGAGAAGATGAAACAAGAATTATTCAAATTAATGTCAAGCATAAAGGAATTTCATAATACAGCTTTAATTAAGTTTTCTTCTCTAAATACAGGAACATATTGGGAAACAAAGTAAAATTTAAATTTGCATAAATATTACTTTTCAGCTTGAAAATGTTTCCTAGATTTCCTCATTTAGAAACCTAATTTTGCTTTCGAAAGCCAAGAATCAGCAGAGAAGTTAGGCTTTTTATTTATGGTTGCTTTGCTACATGGATTTTCTGTCAGTGGGAATTTAGAATTCATAAACACGGCTGACTCCTCTGCCCACGTCAGTCTGGAAGGCAATCTTCGCGCCGGTCTCACTTCCCGTCCTGCGCGTCCTTAATGAAGCAGGATTGATAGCACGCCAGCGGAAACGCAGCTCACCTCATCAGCGACCAGCCAGGGGAGGGACACCCTCCAATAAATAGCCCAGTAAACACACAATTAAGGGCCCACATATCACTGCTCCGTTATTACATCCTACCAATTAAGCATCAGGGGCAACCTCCTCATTTGTATCGCTTTACGCCTGTAATCAGTAATTTAGTAATGATCTGCTGAGACTCTGCTGCAGGCTCAATAACCAGGGTGGGGGTGGGAATGGATGATGGGGATGGCTGGAGGGTGTTGTCAACTTTGAGTGCAGTAAAATATTAAGTGTGGAGTTCAGGCTGTGGTGCTGAGATTCTCTTATAGCACTTTTAGGCTGAAGAATGCTGAATGTTTCAGTTCGTGAGACATGTTGGAAAGTCACTGACTTGTTATAAAAATATAGATCTAGAAATTCACTATACTAAATACCTGAAGCATGTACAAACTTAAAGAAGTCACTTTAAAGAAGCCAGTATTTAAACACTTACAGTAGTAGTAGTAATAATAGTAATAATAATAATAACATTTCTGCTTCAGAAAACAGTTTTTCATCATCCCGCTCGGAGGGACAGAACTCAAACCATATTCCAGTGATGGCCATCTTTAACTGAAGTCCGTCTATCTTTATTGCATGTTAAATGATTATATTTGACTGCCATCTAGTGTACCAGATTGGAAAATGGATCGGGTAGCTTTTCTGATGGATTTTTAGATAATGCCATTTTGTGGGCTCTGTAAATAAAAAGGTCTCCAGGATATGGATTGGTCCAAAAGCTTATTTATCAGTGCACTGCTGTAGTTTGTTTTCTAGTGATAAATAGGCAAAGGGCAGGGTTAAATCTTGATAAGGTACAGGTGCTCTGTTAATATGGATAATATGTCAGCAGTATAGGCTAAGATATAAAAATGCTTTTGATGTGTAATAATCCATCCACATTTTGGTAATGTGATCAAAATACAAATATAAACAACAAAAGGTAAGTGGTTGATTTTGCTATTAAACACACACAAAAATAATCACATTTACTATTCTTGAACAAACGATGGACAAAATAAGGATCAAATACATTTATGTTTATCTCTGTGAATATCTTTCTAACATTTCAATTGACATGAAATATTGGTAACAACCCAAATAATCCACACATGCAAAGAAACTAAATCAATTTAATTCACATAAGTAGAATGGTAGAGAGAATAAGTAATGAGTACATGAAGAAATGATATAGAAGACCAAAACAGATTTATTGATGTGGTGAAAGAGAACAACATGATGTCAGTTGGTGTGAGTGTAGAGGATGCAGAGGATAGGACTAAATGAAGACAGATGATTCGCTGTGGTGACCACTGAAGAGAAAAGCCAAAAGAGGAGAAGAAGACATGAAGAAAGGATATGCAGAAAGCCATGAAATCATCTGGAATCTGTCAGGATTTAAAAAGTACTTCTGCTGCTATGTGCTAATCAATCTCGACTGGTTTAATACCAACTGATGGCTAATTACTCTCATTACTCAACTATTAAACACAGTGGTTATTGAAAAGAGACCTTGACAATTAAAAGTCTTACTGGTGCAAAACATACTAATTGTAATGCTAACTTCAAAATCCTCCAATGTGTGCGGGTGGACCATTTTAATCTGAAAGTGGAAAGAAGTTAATTTCACTACAAACCAGATACATCCAAGACCCCCTTAAAAGAACTACGACAGACTAAAAAAAATAATAATCAAAATTTTGTTAAAGAGTCAAGGAACATTTACAGAGAGCCTCAAAATTACATGCAGGGTAGCGGGGATATATATATATATTTTTATCCAACAATAAAACAAAAAATACTAACCTTAACCACTTAGACCTCTCTGCATACTCCACTGCTGAAGAAAAAAGCATTTTCTAGCGTTTTAAACTTTGCTGCACAAGATTTGGACAAGGCAGTGAACAACTGAGACAGCAATAGCTATTGTGCTTTCATAAAGAGAACGAAAAAAAAACTGTACTCGATGTTCCCGTTTAAGTGTTGGTGCTGGAGCACAACTAGCAAATACAGACAGTTAGAAAAGGAGCTGTTTAAAACTCATCCTTGCTCAAACCATATTCCAGGTTCAACTGGTTTAAAAGTTGTGCATCTGTTTGTATTATATGTGTTGTCTTCTGCCAGGTGTCAATCATTTGTGCATATAAAATAGGGAGTCTAGTCTGAGCATTGACTTCATAATGATGATTTCTTAGACACCACAATAAAAAGTCTTCCACTCATGTCTCATGCACTGTTTGCACTTTGTGGGAGAGCAGTGAAAGGCCAGAGCAGCACCATTAGGATGAAAATGCGTTTATAGGAAGTATTTTGTGCTTGGAGTTTACTCACAGCCACTTTTAGAAATTTATTGAAACCTGTACACCTGATTGCATTTCCTACCTTGAACTATTTTAGCCCTTCTCTCCCCAGAGACCCGCCTAACATTGCAGAGAGCAGTGGATAAAGCAGAGTTAATCACAAAGCTTCTTTACCTTGCTGATCTGAATCTTATTGAATGCCTTAGTGATGAACTGCAAAGTAATATTGAATAGGACCTTAACACCTTCAGCATTTGCACGGATGAATGCATGATGAGCTTTCACAGCGGGACCATAGTTTCCCATGAGAGCAAAGTTTCTCTTCACTGATGCTGATGGCGTTTATTAATAAAAGTAGTGGAAGCTTTTTTGAAGAGGCAGGGGGCCTTTCATAATATTCTTTGGGGATTAAAGTTGGCTTGCATGAGTGAAATCACTGAATATAAAAATAAGTTATGACAAAGTACAGTCCCCACACTTGAGGCAGATTTTTAGGTTATGCTCTATGTGTGTTCCCGTTGTCTGGCTGCACCCTTATGAAGAGCAGTCGCTGTGATATCACTTTCATAATTATATTATTTTTTGAGCTAGCCTTGTGGATAAGTCTTTTCATTATTAATAGAACTATTCTTCCGTTTCCTTCCAGAAAACATCTAGTAATCAGATAAGTTTGTGTTTGTCTTCTTTATCATTCTGTCAAAGTTTTGTTTAGGAACTGTTTTTCCTGTACACCAAATACTCACATTCAGCAGAGTGTGAAGCTCTTTTTTGTCCTGAAAATGCAGTTTTAAATGAATACAAGATTTATTTCCAAGCAGCATGGCGATGTAGTTACCAACATTGCATTGTTTTTATAAATACACTAAGGCTCCCCTCATACTGCAGTCCCCTTTCTTCTTGCTTTCAGTAAAAATGTCTTGGTGAAAAAAGGGACTGGAGAAATGGCGCAAATTAATGTGGATTTAAAAAAAAAACTATTTAAAATGGCTTTTTTTAAAAATGGCAATTCTAGAAGAGCAATTCCAACCAATGCATTATGACCAAACTTGCTCGTCAATCTTATCCTTTGTCCTTTTTGCTCTTGTGATGAATGTTTGCCACCTGTTTATCCAAAATGCAACAAGAGAAGACTGCTGGTTTGATTGTTCCCCTCAGAGAAATATTGAGGCATAGAAAAGACCACTGGATCCAAGGACGGATAAATGCAGTTTTAGTTTACACACTGACAGGTGCAAGAAATACACTTTGCTGTACAATACTGACATTTGTAAGGCTATCTATATATTTTCTCTTAAACGGCACCTACATTCTTCAAGAGCTAGTGATGTTTGCATAATTGCATTTTTATTAATTTTTCATCTTGTAGGGCTGATCATAAGAAGCAGATAACTCTGGGAGATTTGCACTGTACAGGGGAACCACCTCACACAGAGCACCTTGAAAGCAGAAGCTGAAGCTGGAAAGAAAAAAAAAAAAACAGGTGAGGAATGTGTTTCAAACTGAAATGTGTGTAACTGATATTCTTCAAAGACTAATTTGGGACAAGTGTGTGCCAGCGGAATAGAAGCAGCAGGAAATATCTCTGCTCCGTATCTGATAAGGAAGCAATTTTTACTGTGTCCTTGCATGCTGACCAGCTGTGCTCCAAAGCAATGGTCCATTATATGAACTCACGAAAAAACTCACTCATAAAGACAAATATACACACACTTTCAATCCTGTATCAGATACAAAGATTTCATCTTCTTCTGATATGTGAACAAAGGGAGATCTTCTCCCAATGGTAAACAAAACACTGAAGAATAAGATAGCAGCAAACAGACACCACAACTCAGAGACAACAACACAAGCATGCACAAATTATTCACACAACTTTACAAATGTTGTTTTCCTTTCCCACTATCAGGTATGGTTATTAATATATAATGCAGGAAAAAACTTAAACTGAAAACTTATGCAAACATTTGACAAAAGAGATTTGAAGGAAAGATTTGATGGCATTCATGTTACGAGTGCCACTAAGTAAAGAGTATTTTCAAAATCTTAATTTTGAAATTAAGATTTTTGTGCTTGTTTCAAAATACGGATAAGAAGTCAAAAACACACTCCTCATATACGTCCACGTGACTTATTCTCAGACAGGCTTATGACGCTTATCATTTTTATCAAACAAAACTTTTGAACACAGAAATATTGCTCCAGAAATATTTGTATCCAGAAGATAGTCACATGTAGAAAATAACTAAAAACTCAAAGAAGCTTTTGCTTCACACAAATTATTTTCACTTTCCAAGATTTACTGCAGGTGCAGTTCAATTATTAGGAAACTCAAACATTGAGAATACTTACGCACCTGTGAAAAACGTGTGAAGGAATAATCAGGGACCTAACCCCTATAATTAAACATTCTAACACGGGTATTTGAGATTGCACACCTGTGGAATATTTTCCTACATTAAATATTTTTCTTGGATTTATGTTTTTTGCAATGCCTATTTTTTTCACTTGGCATATTTGAAGGTCTGCTTAGTGTTGCTTTTGCACCAAGCAGATCTGTGTGAACTTTGAAGCTTAAGTGTTTTCGCCTTACACAGACAAGGTTGTCTGTGTGTCTGTGTCCTACAAAGAAATGTTAATAGCTAATTGAAAGCTGCTAGCGCAGAAGTTAAAGATGAAGAAATGGAAGACGCAAGACAAACAAAATGTATTCTTTAAAGATAAACATGGAGTCTTTTGCTGGCAGAAGGACTGTCTGTGTCTCAAACAACCAGGGTCAACTCAGCATGATACAAGAGGTCCAGACCAGCAATATATGCAAAATACTGTATCATTCCCATGATGATCAAAATTGTACAAAAACTCAGGATTCCCTTGCTGCTGTCATAGAAGGAGAAAAAAAAACAGCACTCAAGGTGATCCATATAGCCTCTAGAACTACCCACTTTGGAGAATAACATTTAATTATGGCCATAATATACATGTGCCATGCACCTACAAACTGCCAAGCAAGTGGTAGAGGAGTTATGATTTGTGCTTGTTATTTAGACCATTGGTCCTCAGAAACTCCTCTATATGAAAAAGACACATAGATAACACAAATACCTACATAGCACATTGATATAAACTCTTTATATTAATGAATAAGAACAGTGGAGGAGAAGAAATTTTTTAGGGTTTTTAATCGAGACAAGTGTTGAATATACCAAACTCTTAATGCGAAAGCATAGAATCAAGTGTGAAGCATCTGTCTTGTGACAACAAACTGGGACAGTAAGGAAATAGCAGATGATGATAATGTTATTTATTTCCTCTGTTAACATTTCAACTTTTAGGAAAGAATTTTTTCTAAATGTTAAAAAAGTAAACTTTTCACCAATGGAAGACTCCTTCTGGATAAGGTTCTTTCTAGATCTTCCGAAACACCCCACATTTTGATGAGAGTTATTTTTGATGAGGTTATACATGGGATGCCGTTTATGAAGTTACACAGTTAAAAATTAATTGCAATATCTTTGTTTATTTAGCCTGAAATAGAGAAAAACAATGGGTGTTCATTTTTCAAAGTCCTATTTTCACCATGTTATTCATACATTTAGAAATGTATGAATAACAATGTGTATTTAACCCACAGGCTAAATATATTGTTAGCACACTAACTAGTTAATTTGGAACTGAATATTTTGTTTGTAAACAAAATATTTTGTTCAGACCTAAACAGTTAGTTGGAAACTAAATGTTTTATTTGCAATCTAAATATTTAATTTGTAAACTAAATATTTAGCTTGTCAATTAAATGTTGAATTGGGAACTATAACATTTAGAATTATAAGAATTATATTATGATGAAAATATTGCCTTGAAAAATTAACACCCATTTTTCTCTCTCTATTACAGTTTAAATAAACCAAAAATATTACTGTTAATTTCTTCCTGTTTAACTTTACAAGTGGTACCCCATAATTATATGAAAAAATCAGGGTCAAAGCTCAACCAAGAGGAAAAATATCTAAATCTGATCTTCTTGCGTGCAATGGCCACTAGATGTCGCCATTTCTACCTGCCTTTATTCCATCATTGCGCTTCTTCCCTTCCTTCTTGCCGTCGGCTGAATGGTCACGTGACACTGTTGTCAGGTAACAGCATGGCGGACTCGCACGTTGAGCCTCTTCACAAATTGTATCGCTTATCCAGCTAACCCCGCTGTGACAAGAAAATCATCTTTTCGGCCGGTGAAGCCCGAACACACGGCAGAATGGAGGAGGAAAACAAACTGCAGTTCCCGTCTCTACCCGCGACCAAGGAGGAGCTCCTGGTGAGAGACCATCAGCTTGCCTAGCGTACACTGCCTGTCAGCAGCTAACCTAAGCTAACAAACAGCCTTGTTTTCAGCAGGAGAAAATATGCACTCATATGGGCTTTTTGTGGGACATTTTGCGGATATGACCCTGTGTTGTTGATGCACGAAAAACTGTTTGTGTTTAAAACCGTTCATGTCGATGCATTTCTTGACGTAATCAACACCGAGAAGCTAACAAGCCTTAGCCACGAATGCACACATCAAAATAAACTTGGAGCAATTATCCTCTCTGGCTCTAAACTTGCTTATACATCTTCCTGTTGCAGGACTGGGCTTATCCGATGAGAAGAGAAATGCAGGTATGTTACATTACTGCATGTGGGAAATTTACAAAAGGTTTTTACGCCTAAACAAACACTATTTTGCGTATCTGGAAGCAATATGTTCAATGTTCACCGATTAAGATTAGGCATGACATTATAGCCATTTGCCTAATAATTTGTTAGTTCCTATATTGCAGCTAAAAAAAACATTCATTAAAGTATCTTCAAAGAGTTTTTGTAGATGGGGATGCTGTGGGCAGGATGGATCTCCAGTAGCAGTCAGTCTTGCAACAAATCTAAGAGGCCTCTGACTGAAGAATATTCCTGTATGGCAGTCTCATGACTGTCACAACATGCTCAGTATCCAGGTAGCAGAGATGATATTCCTCAGTAACAGGTCAAGGGTGGCTCTAGTAGTCCATGCCCCCCTATCTCTAAGGGTGACTCCAGCAACCCTAAGGTTGCCAGCAAAAACAACCCCGGTGGGTCATTAACAGTTTTAATGTGTTCTAGTTGGTATTTCTTTAGAACCTGTTTTTAAGCTTTAATTATTTAAATTAAAAGTCTATTATCATTAGAGCTTTTCTCTAACTTTGAAGTAATTTAAATTTCATCTCAGTGTTGATGCAAGGCTGTAATTATGAAAACAGGAGCAATCACTTCAGAAGTGAGAGCTTTATATGTTGACATATTCCTGTAAAATTAGTTACAGATGCTTAGACCTGTATGTAGCAAATTTACAGAAGAAGGTCAATGTCTACATTGAACAGAAAATGAAGGCTACCTTCTTCTAATGCACCTCTGTCTGGTTCTGGAGCTCTTGTGCCCATTGTTGGTTCTTTCAACAGATTACTCAGACTGGACAGGCCAACCTTTACCCGGCAGTGGTCATAATGTTATGCCTGATCAGTGTTTTGTCTGCAAAGCATCATTTAATTCATGTTACTTTTCATTTTAGTCACAGTCTGAAATTATTGCTGGGAAACTTTCCTTTTAAATGTCATATTAAAAGATAGAAATCTTATCGTACCATCTGTCAGACAAGCACAGCTCTACTGTACTTAGTGCGCAGCGTAGCAACTAAACAATGAAATGTAGCTGTATTTGCTGATGGTGTGTCATTATGTATATTTCTGTTCAGGAGATTTTACCTGGAGTGTTTTTAGGGCCCTACTCTGCTGCAATGAAAAGCAAGGTAATACTTTGAAGAATCATCCTCCCGAATAAACACATGTATTTCTAAAAGAAAATAAACACGGTTTTAATTGTACCTCTCAATGTTTTGTCTTCTTCTAGCTGCCAACTCTTGAGAGACACGGCATAACACACATCATTTGTGTCCGCCAAGACATTGAAGCCAATTTTATCAAACCCAATTTCTCTCATAGATTTAGGTAAGGTAACACACATATAATATGCTCACAACACTATATGCTTATTGTTTGAGTGAATCTAATTTCATATATTTCTTGTAGATATCTTGTTTTAGATATTGCTGACAATCCAGTAGAAAATATAATTCGTTTTTTTCCTATGGTAAGTCATGGACTAGGCGTGGCCCTGTAGAAAAAAAAAAATTATTCACTCAAAGAGCATTGACATTATTAACAATATAATGTCTTTTATTTCCTTTTGCAGACTAAAGAGTTTATTGATAGCTGCTTGGCAACAGATGGTAAGTTTCCTTGCTGTTTGTCATGGTTTAAATATTTTTTTGTTTAATTAAGTGACCGGTGTTTCGCACTGTAGGAAAGGTGCTGGTTCATGGTAATGCAGGGATATCGAGAAGGTGAGGCATTACTTTGTTGTATGTGTGTAATTTCAGGCCAAAAAAACACAAGAGGCTCCTAAAGTGAAGGTGCATTAAGGGTTAGATAGCAAATCAGTAAGAGAATGTGTATATAGCCATATGATCAATATCATTACATAATACCTCTGTTACAGTATTCAATAATTTTACTGAACTCTGACCCAGAACCGCACAGCATTCTGGGGGATGTAGGCAGAGGAAAGACTTTAGCTGATCAACCTCTCATGGCCAGCTGAGCAAGGTTGATGGCATCAACTAACTCACTCAGTCTTCGGTTACCTAGCAACTCACCCATTCTCTGGTTACCTAGTAACAACCTGTTGAGTTACTTTGGCAGTAGCAGTTTAATGTTTGTTCTCATAACTGCTTAAAAATGAACAAAGGTGTGCTTAAAATAGGAAAGATCATGCTACCAGTTTGGTATTTCAGATATTTAAAACAATAAACTAATCAATAATTATTGATATTGACTGATATGAAACGTTTATATTGTGATATGTTTTCAGCAATATCTTCCCACCCTTGGTGCATCTCAAGAAAATGAAAGATTTAAAAATAAAAATTAAATATTTTGAAAAATATTTAAGAAGAAACTCACTAATTCAAATGATATTTTCCAGGGTTTATCTCTGTTAATATTACTGAGAATGGTTTACAACATTAAAAAATAATCTATGTATATTAGAATTTTGGGTATATTAAAGAAACAGATTATTATTATGAAATAATTTTTTTTTAGCCATGTAATGTTTTACATATTCACTGATCAGTAGTTTTGTATTCAGAAATTAAAATTGAATCATCTGTTTGAGTAACATTATTATGTTTACTTCTTGTAGTGCTGCCTTAGTGATTGCCTACCTTATGGAAACATTTGGGATGAAGTACAGGTAATTTGTTTCCTCTCATTTTTAATCAAAACCAGTAAACAAGAACTGCCACCTACGGCTCTTGCCACAAAGTCTTTATTGTTGCAGATTATAAAGCTTTCAGATTAACTGTGATTGTAACTGCAGGGATGCATTCAGCTACGTACAGGAGAGGAGATTTTGCATCAACCCCAACGTAGGTTTTGTCCACCAACTGCAGGTAAGACACTATTAAACCCGATTTACCCAGTTAACAGGTATGTCAGCATACCTAAAAATCTTGATATGGTTATAATTTAATGTGCATCAGTCTTAGGATTCTATTAACATTTGTTTAACAATTCTACAATTTCCCTGAGGGTAAATCCCAAAGGGATGAATAAAGTTTCTTTCTATTTCTAACAGCAAGATGTGTGGTAATAAAACACCCTGTATTCTAGAGATTATGTAGATTTAAATACATTGGGTTTTTTAATGTGATTGTGGTGTGTTTGGTGCAATTTTTAAATTTGTTGGAAAAAATGTACAGTTATTATTGCAGTGGCAATTGAGAATATATTTATGTTGAATAACTAGAATAGGTCATTGTGCCCTGGATACTTTTTCCATAGTACATATTTGAGTTTATGAACCCATAAATTGATGATAAAATACAAATTAACAGTATTAGTATGAGACTCAGTGAATTGGAGTGTAAGCCAAAGGATTTCTGTCACTTGAATTATTTGGTTATTGTAGTTATGAGGATTTATTTTGGTTCTTTTTTGCAGGAATATGAAGCAATCTATCTGGCCAAACTGACCAT